>CM023959.1:30630500-30832628 GCA_013407115.1 Glycine latifolia | reverse complement strand
TATATATATATATATATATATATATATATATATATATATCATCTCATCCACCACTGTGGCGATACAAAAGAATAGGCATTCCTAGCCATGATCTCACAGATCACATCCGGGCATACAAAACCAGCAGTGTTTATACATCATAAACATAAACATAACATCACATTGTACACACACATCTTCCCTGAACCAGGGGTACAAAATACATCAACATAACCAAGGAGCCACCATGCTCTCAAAATGCTGCCAAACAGCTACACAGGAACTGTCTCTACTGGGGCCTCTCACCCTAAGACCTATCATCTCTCCCAGATGAATCACCTGCAAAAACATAATCCCCACACGGGGTAAGATACACATCTCAGTAAGCTCAGGGTTCTTGGAGGCTTCTCTTCCTCCCTGACTCACTTCCATGACACACAACATCAAAGGCATCACAATCACTAGACCTCCCGGCCCTCACAACAATACATAGTCATCATCTAGCTCTAATGTATATTCGCGGTATTACGCCTGCCACAAGATGCATCATCATCAGCATTTGGGACTCTCAGTCCCCAGTGTGAGACCGGAACTCACACCCGTGTCATCCCATCGGGAGCTACCCCTTTACACATGGATGCACGTATATGGCACCTCCGAGAATAGGCTTCAACCGCGACGAGACCACCTATCTCTTGGTCTTAAGGGATCATCATCACCCTTTACGTGAGCAAACCAAACTAGGAGTTGCGCTTTACTCCTAGGGAGGTCCATATCTATCTAACTGACCAGAAGATTTATTCAACAGATAACCATCCACACAAAGCATAGAATCATGCATACATATTATCATGAGAAAATTGTAACAACCAATTCAATGCACATGCATCATGTATGCAACCATCACTCCCTCGGAGTATGGTGGAACACAGGCAGTGGGAGACATTCCCCAAGAGCAAAGAACTTACCTGGCAAAGCAGCGCTCTACAGTTCAATCCCAAAATGGTGGTCTCCGCCACTGACACCCTTGGTGTCACGCCCTATACAAAGGCGCACAAACAATCAACAACGATCCTCAACCGTTAGAAAAGCATGAAACATTATATATATAGTTAAAAACCCCTTAGTCCCCTATCTTAAGGTTATCAGAACTAACCAATTCAATAGACCACTCACAGACCCTCAGCAGTCTATCTCGGCCTAACCAAGGCACTAGAGTCTTCCCAAGACTCGGTATAAGCCAATACAAAGAGCTCAATGTTCTATACAGGCCAACACTCAACGATTAACAACATGGCTAAAAAGGTTACTTCAACACAAATTCACCGTTTGTATAGCCTCTCAAGTACATAAAGAACAAGTATCAAGGCTCCTGCATATTCTACAATCATCAATTAACCAACATTCTTCCTACACATGCATTTCTTAGAGCCAAAACCAAAGTTCATGAAATCAATATTTCAACGTTAATCCTTCATCACAACAACTTTCTAAGCATACTTTTCTAAAGGACCCAAGCCTAATTTCAGCTCTAACTCAAAAGGGTCACTATTCACCTCAAGAACAATTTCACAAATCAAATGGTAAAACTTGAGTTTCTTACCTTTAAACAGTCAAGGAATGCTAGAGGATCACTTCTCCAAGTGTGGGTGTTCGTGAATCGCCTCCTTTCCCCGCCAAACTCAAGTTTTGAGAAGTTCCCTAGAGAAATCGATCTCTCCGTTTGATGATTTTTAGAGAAAAATGATGAAGGATTCTAGCTCATAGGGTGATTCCCTACAAGTTTCATGTTGAAAGGGAAGTGTTTTGGTCAAATAATGAGTGATATGGAGCTCCCCAAGTTCAACAATGGCGGAACAGGACCAGAGGAAGAAGAAAAGGGGTTTTTTGCCCTCAAAATCGCGTGAACGACCTTTTATAATGGCCCTGTCAGAGATCCCGCGCTGATGGCGCCACTCTGACGCTACCGGCGCTACATTCCAGAGAAAATTGGCTTCCTGGAGAACTTCTGGCGCAACTTCCAGTGCATCTGGCTCTGATGGCGCCACTCTAGCGCTATTGGCGCCAGATTCCAGTGAGAAATGACCTTCTGCTGCAATCTCACGCTATCAGCGCCAATCTCACACTATCAGCGTCAATCTCACGCTATCAGCGCCAGTCTCACGCTATCAGCGCCAGACTCCAGCTGTCGCTAAATCCGTCGCTAATTCCGTCACTAATACTTTTGCGACAGAAATATAGTAAATTTAAATTTTTCTTTTTTTTTCTTTTATTTATTTAACCTTGGTTATTATAGTTACGACTTGATATATCTTTTTTCTTTTTCTTTTTGGTCCTACGACCTAGAAGTCGTATGAGACCTTTTTTTCAAATTCAATTGTTTTTAGTTTATTTAATAATTCTTTTTGAAAATTTCTTCAAATTTTGTGTATCTTGCTATAAAAATTGTTTTAATTTAATTATTTAAATATGAAAGTAATTTTAATTGATTAAAATTGGTTTAATATTTTGAATGTAATTTTTATATCATTTTATTTAAATTTTAGTAAATTATGTTATAATTAAATTTTATCATATTTTAAAATGCTTATTGTTAGATGGAAATATTTTGTTATTAATAAAAAATTATAATATATGAAAGAATAGATATTTGTTATTATTTTGTTAATTACTTTTTACAATTATCATTATCTTCTTAATTAATCATTTGACACATTAATGTTAATTAATAGGCTTTTTGAATTTTATGTTTCTTGCAATTTAAATTACGATGACTTTGTTGATCATGTATACAAGTTAAAAAATATTTGCAAAGTTTATCAACATCACTTTCATTCCACTGGAAGCGAAGATAATTGGCCTCAATATTTGGATCCATATTTTATGTCTGATTCTTCAAAATGACAACAAACATTGGAAAGACCAGTCACTACTTTATATAAAATGATATAAAAATTACATACAAAATATTAAACCAATTTCAAATAATTAAAATTACTTTCATATTTAAATAATTAAATTAAAATAATTTTTATAGCTACAAAATTCAAAACAAAATTTGAAGAAATTTTCAAAAAGAATTATTAAATAAACTAAAAACAATTGAATTTGAAAAAAAAAGGTCTCATATGCCTTATAAGTCATAGGACCAAAAAGAAAAAAAAAGATATACCACTTTAAATTCGTAACTCTTATATTTAAAAAAAATACTTGTAAGATGTAAATATAATACCAGAGAAAAAACCTAGATTACAACTTTAAAGTTGTAAAGAAAAAAAATTCATAATTTTTTTTATAATTTCAGTTAAAAAAAATTAAAATTAAATAAATCAAGTGATATGACATCTAAATTAAAAGTCATACCACCAATTACAACTTACTATCATATCATTTAATAATAATTTTGAAAAGTACCATGCTAATTAATTTTTTTTTACCCCATTTCTATCAAAAAGCCTCATATATGTGTAGTATTTTACACGTCAAATATTTATCTTTTTATATAGTATCTAATAATATTAAATAAATCAAGGTTTTTGTAAGTCTGTCTTGTACCACATGGCACTTTCTTAATTTTTTTCTTCAGAAAATAAAATACTGTATTTTAATTTTTATATGTTTGTATTCAATTTGTTTAAATTAAACACAGGATTATATAAAGTAGGATTTCAGTGCACGGAATTTAAAGTTGTGTGTTTTTGCCCTATTCACTTTTTCTCTAAAAATTAAATTTTATTAAATTTTGAAATTGTTTAATGCATACATCGAAAACAATTACGGAAAATAAGTGATTAATGTATTTTTTATTTTATTTTGTATATCTATACATATAACCTAACCGTATGTATTATCATATAATATCGAATATAATTTAATATTAGTATATAAAGTACGATTTCTGTAGTTAAATCTTACATCTCGTCTTACCTTGTTAGTCAATTTTTTTTTATTCCAAAAGAGTAAAATGTTTTATATCTTTTAATTTAAAATAAACTTTTGTATGCAAATCTTATGTCATGTATAAGTGCCACCTCATAACCTTCATTTCTTTCAAAAGTTTAATTATAATATTGCATCTTTCTATCTATATCTTCAACATAATTAAGACATAATGACAAAAAAATCAATTAAGACATTAAATTCATTAATGAAAAATGTTATAATAATTTGATTTGATAAATTTTATTTATATAATATTTATAATGACATTTTAATTATTATTTTAATGTTTTAAATTATGATTTTTATTATAATGATGGTTAAAAACTAATATTATATTTTTAAATTATATCATTTATTATCATTGTTGCGATTATAAAATGAGAAATATTAGAATAGTAAAAAATAATCGAGACGATTTCTTGTCGTCGTATGCGATGATGTCCCCCCTTCATTATTCATTTCTCTCTTCTCTGTCAACGTCATCACCATTTCTTTTGTTGTTGTCATCTTTACTATCTTTGTAGAGGGAAAGCGTGAATCTCAAATCTGGGTGGAGCTAATCTCAAGTCTAAAAAAAAAAATGAAAGAGAGACATGATCCAATACAACAGTATATTAGACTATGGATTGACAATATTGCATGTCTTGGCTTTTATTTAGTTTATCTTTTCTTTTCCCTCTAATTTTGAACCTATTATGTATGACACAAGGTGACTTTATTTTTTCTTCCTTAAAGTGTTTTATATAACACTTTGAATAGTGAAAAAACATTATCTAAAGCATTATAAGAATGAAAAATAAAATAAACATATTTTTTAACGACCGAAAAAATTACAAGGATACCCTATGAAAATCATTCCTTAAAATGTTTCTATAAACTAATATGAAGAGAGATTCACTCATTTCTTAAATTACTCTTTATTTTTACTATTTATTTTCTTGAAATCTAACATTTAATATTTGTGACTTTTACAATTATTAAATTTCAAAATAATAAATGGTGAAAATATAAAATAATTCTAAAAGTGATATTTTTTAATAAATGGATCCCTCCTCAATTAATATATTATAAAATTGTTGTAGAGGAGAAATCTACTTAGTCCCATACCAAGAGGAAGTGTAAAGAGTTGCTTCCGAGTTCCGATGTAGATCATTCATTTATCTTAAATTTAACGGTTAAGAATAGTTTATTGCTTTTGTCTTTCAACATTTTTCACTGTTACTCCTACACATCCTTTGTTTTTAGGTATTGCTTTGAGTCTATTGTGTGTCTGGGTTGAATGTTCAATCATGAATTTATTTGGGGATATAATGACGTTAATCTATGTTTGGGTTGAATATACAATCATGTTCTAATTTGGGGATTTAATGACTATTCGTATTCGCTTACTACCTATTTGATGAAATGTGTAAACTTTTCAATGATATATGTCGACAATTGAGTTTTTGACGGTATAAATCTTGCTTTTATTTTTAATAAATGAATGTTGAAAGTTTTCTTTTGATTTTACTATTGTCTTTTGATAGTTTATTAGTGTTTTATACGGAGCATTATTAGATTATCTTTCGAAAAGAAGTGTCTTGCTATAACATACAAAATCAGCCGTTAAATGATCATAAAAATAGTTTTTTTTGCATTTTCATCTCGCATTTGCACATGTATAATCCTTTGATTACTTAAAATCTCGTAAAACTTGAATTGATATAATGTTTCATAAAGAACCCAGAACTAATGGATAGGTTCTCGTGAGCATGCCATAAAACAGGAGTTGCAGCCAACTTTTGTTGACCTCCAAACAAATGATAAAATTGATTATAACTAATGATAAAATAGACTTATATATCAGTTATGTGCCATTCCGAAGAAAACAAAATAAACAACAGAGAAGAGATGGCTAGACTGGGGGGTTTGTAAGCGTCTTTTCCAACTTGATTTCTTTAGTTCTTTCATCAGTAAACCTAGTGACCTTTCTGGGGATCATTTGCAGTAATTGACATGCCAAATTGAACAGCTAAAACTTAATCTGAATTCTGAGCTGTTAAAGTATGCTGACAGAATATGCTATTTCAACTCAAGTTAAACAACGAAAATGAAAAAATAAAATGGATGATAGTGAACTGTTGTAAGGAGTCCGCCATTAAAGGAAAGAAAAATGTCTCGAAAGGAATATTATAAGGAGTCAATTTGAAAGTTTATTTAGAGAAAGAATCCAAGCACTCGAACCCCCCCCCCCCCAAAGAAAGCATTTGGGCTTACCACTTACAACTAATAAGTTAAACAAAGTCACAATGGGTTAAAGAATTCTGCTTCCTGAAGAATGTGCTTCGAATGGAATCACAACAGATAGATGAATGTGCTTTGAATGGAATCCCCTAATAGCATAAATTGGTTGTGTCGTGTGTGAGAGGGACCGCCCTAGTTAAGTGATAGGAGATATTAGAGTAACCATGGTTAGCAATATGGCTAAAATAAACCTTCTAGGTTAACAGACTTCATCGGATTGGGGTGGTGTGGTATTTTGGATTAAGAATAGGGGACTGTCATATTTACTGACCTGAAGCGAGTGGGTATTATTTACCCTTAAATAAAAGTTAACAGTTAATACTGCATTGGATTGATAGGCACTTTTAGAGCCTAAGGCATATATACAAGTTGTCAACCATCTGCTATCTAACTAAATCATAGACAACTTACCGACCTCTTGTATATGGCTTGAGAAAATAAGGCCTTGGAAAAATAGGTGGACAAGCTCCCTTCATTTCATTGACACACTATATGATGGATGTTCTTTTCTATATTCAAAAAGTAAGAGAACAGAACATGCTAGATAAGATCTACGGGTAGTTGCAAGAAAAGAAAACAGGCATGTCTAAGTTTATTACTATGCTTCGTGTCATGTTTTATTCAGTCTTTTTCATAATAAAAAAATGTGATCATTTGATTGACTTATTTTTGCACTTCAGTTTGAGCTTGTGAATTTTTCTGGTTGGCTAGTACATATAGGCAAAAAAAAAATTATAAGGCACTCAATCAGCTTCTAAGGAATATCTGAAAATTACAGCAGAAACTGGCACTATGCTTTTTCAAGTGAAGGAGTGAACAAAGTCTAGAAATTATTGTAGAAATAACTGTCCTTTTGTTTTTCTTCTGCATTTTTTTAAAGTTGTTTGAAGACTAACCCAAGAATAAAATATTTGAAAGCGAATGAATTTCCTTCCTGGAGTATAATGTACTTGCTTACTATTATTATAGATATAAAGTAAAATAAATTCATTCAATCCAAAACTCAATCATTAGCAATACTAACAAACATAGTCATCCAAAAATTAATCAAACTAAGAAACCACCAAAAACTATTAAGCTCTTCTTGGTCCTGTACATAAATAAATTAAATGGTAAGGTTCTGAAACTGCTTACATAATTTAACGTAAAGTCATATAAGTAAATACAGGAGAGCTTAATTTAACATAAAAGAAAGTGTTGGATCGGGTTACTTCTCCAATGCTGGCCCAAGCCCACTAAGGGTTTTAAAACCCTAAACCCTAGTCTGTGATTATAAATACCCTTATTAAGGGTGGAGGCGAGAAGAGAGAAAAAAAAACGACACAGATGTCGAGAAAGATTGAGCGTGAGAGTGACTCCTCATTTGAGAGCCTCAAGTGACATTCTTAAGTGTCTTTTTTGAGCAAGCATGCGTGCTTGCATATTTGAGAGATCTTGAGTGAAATATTCTGAGAGTTCTGATTATCACAATTGTTGGAGAGGTTGAATGTACCACTAACTTTGTGTGTTTGATTCATTGTAACCGGATTACAGTTATAGTGAATATTTGACCTGAACTAGTGTCTCGTGAGTTTTTCTTTTAGAATTCAAGGAAGGTTTTCTCACAAAACAAATTGTTTGTGTGATTGTCTCTCTGTCTCCCTTTTTGTATTTTTTATTACGTTTTCGCAGATTCTATTTGAGGGTTTGACAAAATCCACCTCTAATCTATTTGAGGGTACGATGTCGTTTTTTACCCAATAGAAAGTCATGTAAGCAAATGCAGGTAGCTTAATTTGGATATGGGAAAACCAAGCTTTGATCAAAATCGTAGCAGATTCCTATATGTTTGTCATCAACAATATCTTCATTATGGTCTCTTCTATTATCTCTCCCATTGTAGAGGATAAATTGTTCCAAATCGTTAATTAGCAACAGGACATCTTATTTTCAGACATGCACAAAGGAGTAAATGAAGGATGTTGACGAAGTTGAAGATGCTCATAACTTACATTCAGCAACTGAACCCAAGAATTTTCAACTCCAAATCGCCTCACTAGCCAAACAACCACATGGGTTCTCATATGTTCATGTGATAGACACAGGCAACCCTTGAAGACCACAAGATCAGGCTGATGATCAGTAAGAAGGCTCTCAGTTTAACCAACAGGCATCGACAAATATATGTATGTCTCATTCTTCATTCTTCAGATCATATAAAAAAATCACTAAGTGATTGACAGTAACAGTTCTCCATTGATTTACCCATTGAGTAGTAGAACTCAAACTAGGAATTGCTATCCAGTTGGTAGTGTCACTCACAAAGCATCCACAATATCCTAGATTCCAACAAGTGTCGCCTAAGCAATGAACTCTGACCTCCCTTTGTTGCTTGAATTGAGAAGGGTGCAACGAAGAGGTGAATACCTTCAGTGTCGAAATCCTTTCCGGATACGTTAAAAAAGTCATGACTAAAATAATTTATTTTACTCTTGTTCACTTTAAAAAAGTCAAATCCCTATTTTTATTTATTTTTAAGTTAGAGACAAGGAATATTTTTATTTTTAAACAAATAATATATATAGACTTGTCAAAATAATGTAAGCTTATTTAGTTTGTTTATGTCTTAGGGAGGGATGAAGGGAAGTTCCAAAATAATATTAATATTTCTAGTCCTAGCCGAATTCTGGAGGGGTCCTATTTGATAGTGGAAATTAACATGATTGTCATCTCAAGAACAAGTAGATGTTGTAAAGTGAGTACTTATTTTGTTGCATTTAAGTAGCTATTGTTTTGTGGTGAGTGCCTAATGTTTATTAAGTTGCAATGAATGTGAGAATACGCAACAGAATTTTGTGTTCTTCTGAGTTATTCCTATCAATGATTGGGATTGGCTAGACTTTAAATTATTAATACGTCTGTTCTTCTTCCTAACATTATTATATACTCGTGCTAAAGTTAAGCTTTCTATAATATAGATATACTGATAGCATTGATAATTTTTACTGTCAACGATTAGAAATTATTATATATAATAATTTTTAGAACATACGGTTAGGCTTGTTCTGCTTAAATGAATGTTCTTGTTGGGAAATGATATTACCAACGACAATGGCACGAATTATTGGTACCAAAATTAGGTGGATAGAATAATTTGTCTAATTAATGTTCAAACCACCACTAATGTTTTCTGGTAAGAAGTTATGTTACTGGATTAACGCTTTTTGTTACTGACATTACATGGAATTCACACTAAATGAAATTACAATGCTCATTCTTGTGTTATCATAATTTTTGGCACATCATTTATTCCGTATTGGGAAACGACCCAACACTTAATTTTGTTCAGAAATTTTTTGGTATATACATACTTTTACCACTACGATCACGAAATTGTATATTCGCGCTTTGCTTGACGGCAGCATGAAAGTAAAACTATGAGGTATTTTTATGGGTTTCCTCCACAATACCAGTTTTGAAAGCTTGTCAAGTGAACCAAATTTGTAATAATTTTTTCAACGTGGATTTGAACATATGGATGAAGATTAATTAATATGATTTCAGAGAGAGCATAGAATGACCTACTTGGTTTGCTGAAGTTGTTTATCAAATTTGGCAAGCAAGAAATGAAGAGGTCTTTACTGTCACCACATAATTTGGCAAGCAAGTTGTTTATCAAATTTGGTTTGCTGAAGTTGTTTATCAAATTTGGCAAGCAAAAAATAACATTTTGTTATAGTGCAAAAATGAAGTTGTCGCTGCATTGTATATGTCATCATTCTTGTAGTTAATGTCAACCTCTACGGTATTTAATTAAAGAGATATTTAAATCTGGTATTCTATGGAAATTCCTTAAAATGTTTCTACAAACTAATATGAGTAGGAATCAATTTATTCTAAGAGTAATTTAAAAAAAATCACTTTTCATTCAAATCATTAATTTTCTTAAAATCTAATGGTTAAGATATTCATTACTCATTATAATTATTATATTTCAAGAAAAAAAATAAAAAGGATTAGAAAACTACTCTTAGAGTAAATAAATGTCTCCTCAACTAATATATTATAAATTTATATATCAGTAATGTGTCATTCCGGAGAAAGCAAAATAAACAAGGTGAATAGAGAAGAGATGGTTAGACAGACTAGACTGGGAGGTTTGTAAGCGTCTTTTCCAACTTGATATCGTTAGTTCTTTCATCAGTATACCCAGTGACCTTTCCGGGAATAAAGATGGTCATTTGCAGTATACCTAGTGAAATTTAGGCTTTAAGAGTTATAGCTAATTGAGATTGATGTTAGCAGTTCAAGTATATGTTCGAATCTTAATTATAGAAAGGGCAATTATAACACTCATTCTCTTCTAAGTTTGAGAAAATCACACTCAACCCCATAATTGGACGTTGGAGAAGTTGTTGGTTGAGAATTTAAAATGAGAAGCAACTTAAAGTCATTAGAAATTGTTTAACATATTTTAAACATGTTAATATTTTTTCTAGTTTTAATTGTAACTATTATTTATCACATATTTATCTCTAATCTTTATAACTGTCGCATCATCAATTAATAACACATTTAATGATATGACTGAAATCATAAATGGACAAAAATATCAATGATTATAAACAATCAAATTGATTTTTATGAAGATTAAAAGTGAAAACATAAAAATTCCATAAACTAAAAACATAATTAATTTTTGTATAAAAAAATACTATTAAAGTCAAAATAAAAGGAAAAAAGCGTAGGATATACTCTTAAGAAAAAAGGGAGAGTACAATACCATACTCAATCATGACCACTCCTTCCTCTATTGCAAATTTCATATCACTGTTGTTTTATTTGATGTTATTATCCTATATTATTCAACAAAACTTAGATATTAAGAATATATTTAATGAAAATTAACATTTTATCCCAATAATTTCCGTCTTATGCTGATTTGAATAAAAGTACACAACTAACAAGTATAAAGAGTACCTAATGGATGGTTAATGGGTAGGCGTAAGTAACTTAGTTTGAGCCTCGAGGGATAACAAACAAGTACATAAGGAGAAGGTTTCTCCTGTTGTAGCGTGAGAGAGAGAGAATGGGTTTTGAAGCAGAGGGAGAGGAGCAGAGGAGCATAGCAAGGCTACCCTTGTTCTCCATCCAGTCTCCAGAGACAGAGAGATCAGGAATGGCCACTCCTCCACTTCACACCTTAGCATCAGTCCCATTTCGGTGGGAACATGTTCCCGGAAAACCAAGGCCATGCAGTGCCCTCGTGCCTTTCTCCAACCCCGCTGATTTGTTGCCCAAGTGCTTGGAACTTCCTCCCAGGTTGCTCATATCTTCTCCCGCCACTGTCTTTAAGGTTTCCAGCAACAGATTTCGCTCTCCGTCTTTTAGAATGACCGCCAATTGCTATGGTTCTGATAGAAAGGTGCTTGGTGCCATGCTTCTCACCAAACCCAAAGCCAATGACTATGGCTGGTTTGGTTCTTGGAGGAAAAAAGCCTTCAAACTCAATAAAAGAGAGGTCACTGGTGCCAGCCATGTCTTTCCTTCTTCCACTTTAGACACCGACGTCCCAAACATGAAACGTTCTGCCAATTCTCTCGTCTGGGTAAGATTTAACTAACTCTTCCTTCTTCCAGTATTTATTTGGGTTATGTTACACACTATACATGTATAGTACTTCACTTTGGACTTTGTTTTTAAGCACATATATACGAGGGATGATTTCACTTTAATAAAGTTGCTTTTAGTTAGTTACCCAAAAGAAAGTTGCTCTTTTGAGTGTAGTAACTATACATAGAAAAGTTGAAGGATAGAAATCTAAAAATTGAAGGGATCTGCATCACAAAAGTTGTGTGACTTGTGTCTCAAAATTACTTTGTATCAGATCTGTTATCACAATTGAAGGGTTCCTATTTTTATTTTCCTGTCTTAAATTTTTATTTGCAGTCAAGTATTTGTGAAGGTTTGAAGCAGGTGGTTCCATGGAAGAGTAAAAAACTGAAGAAGAAAAATGGGAGTGGACTTTGGCTCTAATTTTATTTTCATGGACAGCATCGTCTGGACAGAAATCAATTATCTAGGAAGCTATCCACTGAATCAGTATCATATTTTTTTACTTAATGAGATGACAATGACATCCTAATTATAGAAGGGGTGGGCAGACAGAAAACCTGTTTCTTTTGTTGTGCTGCTAAGTGCAAAACTTTGGGTTAAGTAGTTCATTCATGCTTGTAACCTGGATCGTGAAAGTTGTACAGGATAATATTTACTTATTTAATTCATGCTCGCTAGAATATTTGCTCTTAATTGAAGTGAAGTTGGTATCTATCTCAGTGTGTGTAGCCATTGTTTGTTAGTCACTGCTCACACCTCTGTCGGTGTCACCGTCTTGTGCCCCGGCCCCCCGTGAATATGATATGGACACACACATCACAAATTCCTTAATGGATTGTCGGTACAATATCAACGATAACTTTATGCTATCAAGTGAGCTCATTAGGCTTAATTAAGTATTATTTTCTTACACATATTGTTCATTATAATGTTTCTTTTAATAATTTTCTTTTGTCTTGGTCTTTCTCTCTCTTTTATTACTGGAGACGAGCTGAATGCCACAAAAGTTAAAAATCACGCTATCAACTTTTTGGTTGTTGATATTTTTAGGATTCTTTCTTACACATGTTTAAATTATCTTAATCATTTTGTTACTTTTTTCCTAATTAATGTTACATCAATATTTTTTGTATACAATTATAATGTATATTGACATATTTCTTTACCACACATTTATTTCAGCTTATTTATCTTTGTTATTTTTACTTCTTTTATCTCTTTTTCCTTGAATAAGTATTTTTCAATAGTATATATTGCATTGTTAACTAGTGGTTGCAAAGTGTAATCTATCACCAACATAACCACTTCCTTATTTACGTCAATAAATATCCAAATACGCCAATAAGTTAAAATACAAAATATAAGTGCTATTTTTCAAAATGACATTTAGGACTATAGTTTTGTATTGTACATCACCTTTTTAATTATTATATTGGCGTCAAAAAAATAGACTACATAAAATTACAAACCTCGCTAAGAACGTCACACCCAATTCTTCACTTTTGATTTTAATTAATTAGCATTTTATGAAATTCAACTGAATTTTAATTATTAGTTATTTAAACAAAAATTAAATAATTATAAAAACGCAAGGACCTGGCTGTGCCAAATAAAATATAAACTAATTAATTAACACTTGAATATTTTTACTTTTTTAGGGTGCTAGTCCCTCCTTTAAGTTTTCATTATTCAAGAGGACCGCCTAAACCTCAGGAAAATGTCAATAGTGTTTTTAATATTTAAATGCCGACTAACTCAAATACTAAACAACATTCATGTGTTTACGTATCTAAAAATACTTCACATTGATCCATAGAAACAATTTCAGAAATCGTATCTGCTAGTGCAGGCCGAATAAATCAAGCGGCAGAAAAACTGACATTTCAACCCAACTCAGCCGATACTAATATGAAATGAAACCACTGAATGATTCCGGAACAGATAGAGATCGTCAGACAGGGAAGCTAAATCCAATATTCAGTACTCTTATTTCTCTCACATTTGAGAAATTAAAATAAGTTCAAACAAGGAAATTAGCAAATTTGCCCTTGTATCTGTCAATTAAATCACGTTTACTTTTTTCCAGTCATACCTGCAACCACCTGCAATGAGAAAGACACCATATCAGGAAATCATAAATGTGGTGGTGGGTGGCAGAAAACACATGCGAGCATCTCCAATGGGCAACTACAGTGGAGTTGCTTAATTCATTTTTTTGTTGGCCCTATAATGTCACATGGGATTGTAGAATTTAAACGAGTTTTCTTTCTATTGGTGCAATCCTTAAAAACATAAAATGGGTCCATACATTTGTCTCAATTTTTAAGAATTGTTCAGAATGGTTGCTTAAATAAGGAACGGTTCTTATATGAGAATGCTCACGTCATTTGCTTCAATGGTAATGCTGTAAGAACTTGTTTTAAGTTTAAGAATCCCATATGCAACTCCCATACGAGGTGCTCTAAAGAGTAAAGACCCTTCAAAACGAGCAATTCTTGCTACTAATGGCAGGTTAACATCAATTGAGGAGGGCACTTAAAAAACAGGAAGGTTTGTCTCATGTAGCATGAGTGGATGAAAAGAAAGTGAGGGATGGTTTTCAAAACCCAGCCACATACACTCTGATGCTGAAACTCGTTTGTTTCAATACAGCCTTTAATTAAGGCTCTAATTATATGTTATTCAAAAAAGGAGGGGACACAGTACTCTCTCTAGTCTATACTAAAATTGGAAACAATGGAATATTATTCTGGATTCTGAACCTTTAGATTTCACCACCATAAAGAATTTTAGTATGAAGAAAACTATTACCAACGATGAAACAAAATATTATATATATTTATTACAGTTATTGTCAAAAGCAACACTCACATCGCTTAAAGCAGGTTGAGGAGGTTGCTTGGTTGCCTGATATGAATCCAACATGGGCCTCACAAAAGCAGGAAGAAAAAGACCTGAGGAGGATTACACAGCTTAATAAGTGAATAGCTTGTCAGTAGAAAATGACTATATCCAAAGAGAAATACGTTCAATTTTAAACTATATCTAAACTTGAGTAGGCTAGTGACACAGCATACACTGGTTATAGAGAACATTGATTAATCAAAAGAAAATTTAAAACCAGAAGCAAACTTCTTACTAGCATCCTGCTCTTCCTAACGCATAAAGGGGGAAACTAAAAGAAAGGAACCAGGACCCCAGAAAACAGAATTTTACGGTTTTACTTTTAGCCTTAATTTTACAAAACGATATTTAAAGAGCAATTTCAATCCAGTCGTATTGGTTATGTTGTCTTATCAGGTAAAAGGCATAGAAGGTTCAGGCAGTTACGTGCACAAAAAATTCAGGTTAGAGCAAGAAAGATTGTTTCCTTGATTGTGTTCCAAATGATGCATGCCAAGCTTCAGCAAATAAAAGCTCAAGCAAATTTCAGGCTATAACACGAAGAATTGTTTTCATAATTGTGATCAAAATGGTATAACAATGTGGCTGGATTAAAGGATAATTAAGATCCACATTCACAATTTCAAAAAGTGCAAATGTAGCAGAATTCACACTAAAATCACACGCAAACAAACAGAAACAAGTAAAAAAGTAAATGAAAACAGATTGCACGAGCTCGGGATATAATTAGCTAGGTGTAAATGACACTCATGTAGCTAACAATGTACATGCTGAACGTGCAGGGTATCTGATAAAATCGAATCTACAATAAAATCTGCTTCCGAACCTTTGAAATACTAAAATTACAAATTTCTATCATTTCCGAAAATTGAGTGCAGCACTCCATCAATCTCACAAGACTGAATCCCAATAACTGATTGCAGATGTAAAGCTAAAACAATCAGCACCATCAATGAAATCATAGCAAAAGGGAAAGGGTTAATATTAGGGTTTTGGGAATACCGAAGCCAGCAATGAGACAGGAAGCGGCGACAACTGGCTCCTGAACGACGAACATCTTCAACCTCTCCATCACTGCCATTTTCGATTTCGATTTTCCTTCCTCGCTTCCAATTTCGATTATATAAATGCCTCAAATATTCGTATCTTCTACTCTCTCCTCTTCTCCTGTTTTTTTTTTCTTGTTTTTATTATTTTCCCATCTCAATGGCCCTACAAGTTCGGCCCATCTAGCCCGACAAATGCCTTATTTGGCTTCGGATTGGGCTAGTAGGATGCTATTGCTTGCCACACAAATTGCCCATAATGCTGACCCAAACTGACATATTGAGCCCACATTCCTCTCCGCTGTACGATTTGGAGGACAACGATGGCGCAAACAAAGGAAATATTATTGTATTGGGCAGGAGAAGATTGTTTACCATTTTTTTTAGCTCTGCATATGACGTGTCGGACGTCTTTAATTATAATTTTTGGATAAATTAAATATAATTAGGAAATATTAAGTAAAATATATAAGGCTTATGAATCCAAAAGATAAAGACTCAATCATATTTTTAATCCTTTCACTTAACATCATACGAGATTTTGATTCCAGGTTATCTGAGCCAATTAAATTAATATATTTTTTAAATTTATGTAACTATAGTCTTATTAGTCCCGTTCTACACTTAAATCCTCGAATTGTTATTTTCTATTCAAATATTTGGGTGTTTACAATATATTTGTGACAATAAATAATTTTAGAACTTCAACAATCATAAAATTAGTGAAAAAAATTTAATGTTTGATTTATTTTATAATATGTAAAGACTATAATTTTTTTTTTATATTAAATGAAATTTGATGTTTTCCTCAATAAATTTTTAATTGAGAATTCCTTCACATAATTGATAATTTATTCGAGTTAATTTATAAAAATTGAGTTGAAAATAAATATTTGAGTCACGAATATGAGATAATTGCTTTCCAAAAAGTAATTCTTATATATATATATATAAACTACAAGTAGTTTTTTTTTATAGTTTTATCACAATTATATATATAAAACTCAAATTTGAGACTAATAATCAAGTTTATACTGTAACAATCCTATCCTACACAAATTATTCCACACGATAGAAAAATATACAATTTACTTAATAATTAAAGAGTAAGACAAGTGTGATAGATATATTTATAGTCATAATTATTTATTAATATAAAATAATAAAATTGTTGAGGCCGCCCATTATTGACTAGACTTGGTCAGAATGTTAGTTTAATACAGGTACGATCCGTATAAATGAGAATATACGCATAAAACAAAATATTGACATATAAGTTGAAAAATTGGATACTGGATACAGCAAACACAAAGGCTACAAATAGTTTCACCACAGCCACAGGTTATGTCCTTCACTCCTTCAAGATGTTGCCCTTTCTCCTCAACAAAGAGTCATCCCAAACATTTTTATTAGAGTAGTTAGTCACTGAAATAAAGTGTTTGGCAGTTTGTAGCTTGGAATCTACTTCAAGGAGGTATTTAAAGAAAAATAGCTGTTTCGAATCATCCACACAAAGATTTATGTACATCATCACATTAACAAAACAGATTCAATACAAAAGCCACAACTTTGTATTTACAATATAGGAAGCACTAACAAATCTACAAAATTACATAGATACCCGATAAAACAATTGGGGCCACTTTCCCTTTTGAATCAATTTCCTTTGTTTATCAATCTTTGTGACATGCAGGATTATGATCCAAATCTCACAGAACTATGAACGGGGCAACATCCAACCCACTGTCCATCCCAAAAGCAAGCCAGCACCAACTAGACTCAATCCTAAAGCAAAGGCAACAGCATATGTTGTAATATCACATTTTGAATTGGCTTTCCTTTCTCCTTGTTTGGCATTGGATATTTTCTGCTTCCTCTTCCGTGAGCTTCTACCTTCATATGACATCCATGGAAGAGCCACTGGAAAGAGAGTAGAGACTGGCTGATCCTTGCTCTTAATCTGAATGCAAAGAGTTTCCAGCTGCAGCAGTTGTAACCATTGCTTATAGGCAAAAAGTTGTGAAGCCTGTTTGAAAATGAGAGTAACAATGTCCTCTTTCTCTGCGTAGGCTTTTTTTGCTGCTTCCTCTGCTTCCCTTGCACGTGTTTGAGAGTGACACAATGCTTCCATTAGTTGAGCTTTACTGGGGTCTCCATCAAAAGTTTGTTGACTCTTTTTGACATCCTCATGCTTGAGGGTATGACTGCAACAATGTTGCAAGCCCAAACAAATATTAAACAAATCAAAAGCACAAAGTCTACATGAGTTGTACTTGAAAAAAGAAAAGAAAAATACTAGCATGCAGTAGACTCAGAAAAAAGCCATGAGAAGTTGAACCCTGTACAGAATAACACTGAATATGTTTGTCAACTTGTTTTGGCTAAAGATTTTGAGTGCAAATTTTAGCCACATAAGGCACTAATGCAATCATCTGATATTAATAGCAAAATACCTTGAACATTTGTCAGAAGCAAAATATAGAAGTCCTTCATTGGTAGAATGACCATGATTCTTATGCATCAATCTTGAATCTAAACTTCCTGGTGTATGACCTGTCAAATTGGAAAAGATTCTGGATTTGGCTTCCCAGTCATAAGGTGCTGTCTTTATTTTGTCATTATTAACATGAGCACATGGGTGCCCTCTAAGATGCTTCTTCTGTGGTGGGGGAAGATCACAATTTACAATATGATTGAGAGATTTCTGTGAAACAAATGAAGCTAATTCATCTCTATCTGTAGTCCGCCACCATGGCTCAGCCTTATCACTTTCAAACCAAGAATAATCTGATTCCAAGGAAAAGTCATCTGCTTTCTTGGAGGATCCAGAGCAGCCAACACAATCAATTTCCATTCTCTCATGTTTTTCCATCACATCCATTAATTCATGAAATTCTTCAGAATTCTTACTTAAATCACTAGCTAACAAAGTTTCTACCTCATCCTCTAATGCATTTAACTGTTCATATGTTAAACCCTTTTGATACCCATAATTAGGTTGCGAATGCAACCACCACCTAGAGTCTGATGATAGATTAGAAATTGACGATTTCCTGTTAAAATGGGTGACATTAACTGTAGTATGATCATATTCATCTGCTGTACTGGCAGGTCCAGTATCAACTGATTTTGATGTTGCACATGAAGATTGGCAACAAGCCAACTTGGGAGCTCTTTTTGCATCTTCTTGGACAAAGCAACGATTAGCGGTTCTCTGCCACAGAGCCCTTGCTTCTGCTCCTGCCATTACTTAACTATTCTTTCTTCATAATTTCTAAGAAAAATAAAATTATCAGTAGTTTAAAATGTCTGAACCTATTTAACAGGATTTATGCATTATGCATGGCAAAGTAGAAAACACAAAAGCACAAAGAAAATAGCCAGTAATTGGTTGACTACTAATACACTTCTAACAGAAAATATAATAAATGCAAAACATGGAGATGCAAAAGATTGGTACTACTACTCCCCATATACACTATTAACAAATAAATAGAAGAAAGATATTAAATTTTAGTACAGAGCAGAAAAGAAGGAAGACATATCAGGGAAAATTAGAAGTCTGACCCCTGAAGTCCTAACAAACACTATGGTGTTTTAGCAACATGCTAATAGGTAATGAGTTCTAATTGTCACCAGAGACAGACCCAAGGAGGGGCATGCAAGGGCCCTGAACCCCACCCTGTTAATCTTATAATTATGTATGTTAAAGTTTGTTCACTTTTGATCCCTCCCTTAATTGGTTTCTGCATTTGTGCTTGATTGTCACTAAGGCTATCCTTGTTTTGATAGGGGAAGAGGGCAATGCATTTGGATATGATACATCTTGTTGGAATAAAACTTTGCCTTTCAAATACATTTCCATTTCCCACCTACTCAAGCAAGCCTAGCGTAGGACAAATCTGCAATATATTGATGTCGTTTAAGCAGAGCAAACGGCAAGAACAATCATTCATTTCATACAGGACAAAACTTTCTTTGCAAGAAAAAGAAATCTTATGAATTGACAATGTAAATGTTCCCTGTACAAGAATATGTGGAGGGGGTCAACCAAAACTCAAATACTTATGCAACAGTTGCCAGATATTATCGATAGAACATGCTTCAAGTGTAAATCATACAACTTATGATGCATAAGGCTATATGAAGTGACACTGTAAACGTTCCCTGTACAAAAAGATGAGTAGTGGGTCAACCTCAATTTTCACAAAACCCGTTACAAATTTTGATAATTTGGGTTTTGTACATTCACTCAACAAATCATACACATAGTTCAAAAGGGCAGTGAACAAATAACACAGAAACTGAAAATACTCTTGCATGGAGATGGAGGCGCCTCTATGAGACTTCAAGTCAAAAGACTAATTTAAACAGATAAAAATGGTCAAACCCATTCATATTCATAACAAGCATATAAATCAGTCAACACCCAAATGAAATCAGAAAGAATTACAGAAAATAAACATAAACTCCGCAAATTCGAACCACCCAAAACATGAAATTTACTCAAACAAGCGCAGACATACATGTAATACAGCAGCGACAATACAACGGGACAAATAATCACATAAAAGATGCAACTGTGTGAAAAAGATTGAGACCAAAACAGAGAAAAGAGAGAAGAGTGGAGTGAACGAACCAAGTGAGAAATTGGGAGATCACGGATCAAGGTATGAATGAAGAGATGGAACCAATAGAATAAGGGAGTGAAGAAGAAGAAGGTGATAACGCTTGTTTTTTCGTTTTCGTTATCATTCTACTCAATGCTGTCGGTTTTCTCAAACACCCTTTAGGCTTTTTCTCTGCTCCGTTATGGGCACGACAATCCATGTTTAGGACCTAAACGACGCCGTTTTCGCCATTATCTCTTCTCACTTACGCAGTCTTTGTCAAATGGTTGGTTAGTACTTGGCGATGGTGGGGTCCACGGGAAACCAAGCTAAAGAGGATTTTGTGTACGCCCTTGGTACTAACACGTGGCAATAGGCGCAAAAATCAACGACGGATCGCTCCTCCTCCTTGCCATCAAAATGATAAGAAGTAAGCACTCTTATCTTTCTTCAAGAGAGAGCTTTTACTTTTCTTTTTTCTTTTAAAGGTGCACATAGGAAAATCCCTATCCTGTAGGTCATGCCAAACACCATTTCGGCCTATCCTAAGAAATTAATTATCAAAATTCTGAATGCTTACTTTTGTAGTCTCTTATAAAATTTATTGAACTACTTTTTTATTCAACCCCTTCCATTACTTTTTTTATAATTTTGCTCATTATTATTTCTAGGATAATGATTTCAAATTAATAAATAAAAAATATGATAAATACTCGTTAATAATAGATTCTTACTTTTAGCAAACAGTAGCACATAAATTAAAATGTAATTCATATTTTTTTATCATTCCATTCGGTGGGTTTATTCAAAGTTGATAAGAAAAACAAGGTGCGTGCGTGCGCCTAGTTTTTATGGTTCACAATCATAAATAGGCTATGGGAAGAGTGGGAATGAAATGGAATCCAAGTAAAGTTTCCCGTTCTGAGAATGAGATGGTTCTAGTTGCTGAGTGTGAGGAGCTGGTAAATGCATCCAATCCACAGACAGATCTCTCTCTCATCCACTTTACTAGGTGTATCCACGTACTTATCAATGTATCAAGTGCACATGTAATTGAATTATCTAAAATCACCTTAAAATATTCATCAACATAATATTAGATAAATATTTATGTATTTAGTTTTATATTAAAAAATGATTCTGAGTTTAACAATAATTTTAGGTAGTTTTATATTTAGTTTGACTGTTTTAGTATACCTATCTTTTAGTAAAAAAATAGAAAATGGAAGAAAAAAGTGCAATATTAAAACCAATTTGAACATAAAAAATTATTTTTATTATAGGAATTTTATCTTTTTTTATATATAATATATTAAAATTTCTTCTAATTTGTATATTTTATTTCTTTCATAAAAAAATTCTGGAGATTAACTTACTCCATAAATATCTCTTGGTAGAATCATTACACTAAATAATTCTTTGTATATATTAAGTTTTAATGATCGAGCGAGTTAAAAGTCCTTACTGAATAATTAAGTTTACAATTTTTGTTAAAATTTTAAAACTATTTTATAATTCGTTAAATAAAATTAATGTACGATATAACCTTTTTTAAGAAAAATATAAGTAATGTTGACTATAGAATCATCCAACCACAAATGTTTGATTTATCTAAAATTTGGTAAGCATAATTATTGAGGTAATATCAAAATGTTCAACAGTTAAGTTGTTTGAAATTTAATATACACAAAATTTATTGAATCAAGTATTTTAACAAGAATTGCCTTTTATTTATAAAAAATGCTTGATTTGTTAGCTAAATAACTAATTGCAACTCCATCCTGTTTTTAAAACCCAGGCCCATGAAAAATCAACCACATAACTATATTTTATAGAAGTTCAACAACACATCTAACTAAGGTTATAAAGACCTTCATCACACAACATGGAAGCAAAAATAATTAATAAGTTGTAAGTATGGAGCTAAAGTATCTCATTGCCACACTAAGAATATAAAGTAATATTCAACTATTATTGATCCATTGAAAGAAAAGTGCATGACAACTTTAGAATGACAATTCCTGAAATAAAATCTAAAATAGACTTGCAATTATATATATATATCCCATCTGATCATCACATCCATGTTAGCACCCATAGTGATGTTAACATCTTTGTCAACTAATAAATATCAAGTTAATAAATAAATCAAAATTTTATATAATTTAAAAATCTGAGAAATAAAATTAAGCAATTAAATTCAGGGTGAAAACCATCTAAATTAAATAATTTATTATAAGGATAAATTATATAATTAAGTTTTTTTTCTTTCAAAAACTCAATGCAACTCGATTCACGTCTGCAGACCTATTCTTCGTAATATATAAGGTGAACATGGCGGAAGACAAGTTCCTGAAGTGACAAATTAAAGGTGAAGACGCGGACCCAATAAGTTGTTTCATCATTAAGTTCACTCTTCCTCATCCCTCTGCAACGCCAAAATGGAGAGCTCGTAGAAGTTTATTGTTGAAAAGTTCAACATGCAAATGCTTGCCTCAATTTTTAAAGTTCAACATTTTATTAAACAATTTCACTTAACGCTAATTAAGATTAAATCTGATACATCCTGTGTTATCTTAAGCTTGGGACTACTGTAATAGACTATGCTCGTGTAAATTTCGTACCTTCTTAGTTCTGTCCTATCGTTTTCTACTTTTCTTAAATTACACGGAGAGCTGTTTATTAAGCTTATTAGGTCTTGCTCTTTGGCTTCTAGATCTTTGGAAAGGTCTCGCCCCATCAAATTTTTACTGCGCAACCAAAGATTTTCGTTTCAGAATTAACTTCTATATATCTTATTTTCACTGGACTTAATTATACGAAGACGATATATTTGCAATACGTTTTTATGTACCGAATTTATATTAGACCAAACAACGAAAACTTTCATTTACCTAGATGTTTCCATACAAGTTCTTTTTCCTCCCTGCTCTTCATATACTGGTCATATGATTGGAATAGGTTTAGATTAAATAACATATGGCTCATAGATATGTCAACCGTTATTTGTCGATATATATTAGAAATTCAGAACCCTGTCTCTACTTTCCACGAACTATGTCGGTATAGAAAACAAAATATTAGGCACGGATGAATTCCAATATATATTATTGTCTTTAGCAATTCATATAGGATCCGCCTTTTGTTCATTAGTTGGATGGGGATTATTATTTACGGGTCGAAACGGTTTTCCGTTTTGTAATTTGTAATGTGGGGGCTGCATATGTCTCTTCTGGTCATGCTTTGTATTTAGCTATTATATGAGACTCCTTCTACCTATAGCTACCTCCTATTTTATAAATAAATCATTTTTAGATTATCATAACATTTGATCTTTAATTTTATTGATATTAATTTCTATAAAAAAAAATTAACTAACTGGCTTTGGTGTGATTTAACTAACTCCCTTACGTTTTCATCTACAAATCTTAAATTTGAGGCTTTATTTTTCAATACTATTATGACTTACTGATATAAATAGGATCCAACTATTATATATATATATATATATATATATATATATATATACACACATAAATAAAAGAAATAGGTCCCGACTTAATTTAGCAGATGAGCTATACATGGAATTTATATGTTAGAGGTGAATTACTATTAGATAGTCAGGAAAAGACTCAAATACCATATATCGGCTCTTTCTTCCATGGATTTTCATAGATATTGTTGTCTTCTTGTGAGATCCACGCCTCCAACACGGTTGAAACTTGAAATCAAATCAAGAATTACATTATTAGTCAGGAATTAAATTTTAGGATAACTTTTATTTTACTCCTATGTATGTTTATATGTTTCTTAAGTTATCTCTTTACAGTTTATTCACTTAATTAATCCTCTTAAATTTTTTGAATTAATGTTAAAAAGATTTTGATCACAATTAAAATTGTGGCTAATAAACATTAAACTATGGATAATTTAAACCAAATAAATTAAGGTCACTTTGTAATCAAAACTGTGATTAGATTTTTTGTATGATTTATTATTTTCATAAATATGTTTAAATATCAATAACGTTTATTTATTTAATGTTTATAAAACAGTTTTACGTTATATGCAGCGGATTTGGTGATTTTCTATTTACGTTATGAGCTAGATAATTGAAGTACATTTGGCATCAATTCATACGTGCCTTTATTTCTCACTTGGTAATATTCATATTCATAGTCTACAAAGGAGTAATAATTTTGTTAAAGAATCTACACACACGTGCGCATTAATTTTATATCATATATGAAATAATTAATATCTAGCTAGTGTTTTATAAGGAGGGCGTTGACATGTTGCTAAATATCCAGCCACCACCTTCTACAGGGAAATCAAATGGATCTGAGACCATGAGATGATCATGATCATAGTCGGCTGACAAATCAAAGATGGGGTCGACATTGACGGGAAATGGATATTGATCAAGGAGGTGGCCACGAGCGTTAACGTTGTTGTTACGAATACTCAACAACTGGTCTTTTTCTTCTGACACACGAGTTTTTATGGACTCCAGCTGTGCCTTCAGTTCCTGAATCATCTTTTGTAACTGATAAATAGCTCCCGCACTGCCATAAACTGGGTCTCTAAGCCTTGCCGTCGCCTCGTACACCATCGCTTTAACAGCATCCTCTCTCTTTGTTTCCTCAACCATCTAGATCGAATAACAAACAAAACACATGTTAATTAAACGTTGTTCCTTTCATTTCATCATGTTTCAACTTTCATGAAATTGGTGTAAATTTTATGTAATTATACATGTTTTTGCCTAAAAAGAGAGGGGGCTTGATTTTAATTATAAGGTTAATTATATATGATATATAGATCGACTATTTTACAAGTATCAATAGCTAGCATAGATTTATCAATTGTTCAATCACAATATAAACGGGAAAATAGTAAACAGTAATTACTTAGACAAAAACAAGACGTCAAATAAGACTAATATGGAAGATTTGAATAAAATATCTATCTAATTAGATAGATCTTTGGTTACGACCAAAATGGGTGCATAGGGTACATATAATTAATTGTATAGGCAGCTGTATGTATCCGACCTGAATCATTTTGATAACGTTGCTAGCACCGAACACTCTATGCACTCCAGCAAATTTCTCAACCTCATTGGTTGGGAAATATGGAGCAAGTACGCACTTACTGTCACATCTGCGACGTAACATCCTGCAAGCTGCGCAAGGTTGCAGATATATGCTCGCCTTTTCCTCACCATGGAAACCCATATCTTCAAAGATATGCAAACTATATATGATGCTATTAACGTCTTGACTCAGTAATAATATTCAAGCTAGCACTTGTATATATAGAGAAGATGGAAAAGCTGTTATATATAATAGAAGTAGCTTTTGAATGTGCTAGCTTTTCAAAGGTTAAGTGCAAGGAAGATGCAGAGGCGGCCACAAAAGACAGATTTTGGGTGACGGTAATGTTTAAAAATATAGAAATAAACGTAAAAGACAAGAACTTAAAAACATTTTGTGACTTTTGTATCAGTCTCACTGTTGGGACAGTGGACCTAGCACACGGTAATCCAATCACATTGGAAGGAAATAACATCATAATTAATTGAGTTAATTACAATGATTCTTGAGGTTTATTCTTATTAATTATTACATTCAGTATCCTCTGTTTTAGAACGTTACTTTTAAACTCCTGTCTTAAACACTGTTTATGTTCCGTTAAGTTATTTTTATAAAAATAAACAAATAAAATATGATTTTATGGTATTCCAAATTTGCCCCTCTCAATAACATTGACAGATTAGGATTGGTACGTGTTCAGTTCTCTCACCGCATCCTCCATTTCATGACAGCGTCGTTAAAACCTCCCCGTATCAACAGCTGATCTTCCCCACTGGAGGCGGCGCTGGCATCTTCCGCCTCCCCATGTTCGCAGTGGTGCACTTGGTGCGGCCGCCGAGTCTCGAACTGCGGGAGACTTAGATGAGGCATCATCGTAGACTCAGATGTGAAGAGGAGAGTGCGCCATTTCGAGAGTCGGAGTGGACTAATTTCTATGCAGAGTCTAGCGAGTGCGATTTCGTAGGCGCAAATAAGCTCCTTCAGGGTGGCGGCGCCTTCGAGGAGCTTGAGCTCCGCCTTGATTACCCAGTCACTGGTCTTTGTGTTGCCACAAATTAGCACGTCGTGAACATTGGATTGGTTCATTTTGGATTTTGCGTTCAGATTTGAATGGGGGGCATTGCATTCTCAGAATCGCAATGCACTAATAAGTCTTCAATTTGGAGATATTGTGAAAGCCAATTTAGTTTCCTGCTCTATCAATAGTCAATTAATTTTGTTTCTAACATTGGCCCCACTAGAAACTTTTTGTCCCAACACTGCCAATCCGTTATTTTCTCATCTGAATTTAATGACTAGTACGGATTTGGTTTCTAAAGAAAGATGAGGATCAATTTGATTAATGTGTAGAAAAGTTACGAATTGAAATTGATTGAATTTTTTAGGTGTGGTGGTAGCTTAGAAATGGGAAGAAAAATTAGGAATTAAAAATGATTGAAGGGGGTGGGCTTTCATGTTTTTGGTAGGCTTATTCCATTTCATGGCATAGGTGGTATAACTTTGGCAACGTTCAGGATGTTTTGGGTAACATAACAACATCTGGGTTGAATTTAATTAACGAGGAAGCTGCTCATTTCGTGCTTGGTAGTGTTTTTTTTCCTACATTGAAGTTGCCCAGATTTTTACGAGGAAGATGAGGTCATTTTGGGCAAAAAAATTCATTAAAAGTATATGTCACACACATGACATGTTCCAGTTAAGGATCTAAATGACGTTTGAGTGTAAGGAGAGCAAGTATAATAACTAGTGAAAAATTAAGGGGGGTTTTGTAGGAATTTAAAAGAGAGGGGTATAGTATATTAAGCTAAAAAAACCTCATGGAGAATTAATGTAATTAACTCTAATTAATTACAAACAATTGATTTTTATTTTTTTTATCTTTTTAGGTCTTTTTTTAATATCTATATAATATAACGTACAGTATCGGCTGAATTTTGGACATATATACGTACGTCAAATAAACATCAGAGAATTCAAAGTAGGAAGTGTAAAACGTCTAAACATGTTGCGATAGAACATGTTAATTTCTTTAATGTTCCTTTCAGTGACTTCATTTCTTGAAATTGAAAAGAACAAACAAAAACGTTAGCTAGCTTTGCTTGACTGGTTGCGTTTTATTGTACCTATCTTACGTGTTTATTCCATTGACTATCATATGCAATCCCAGCCAGGCTTTGACTGCAGTGGACCGCAACTGCGAAATATATGTATATATATTATGAAAAAAATCTTCCAAATAAAGTGGATTTAATTAATTAAACCTTTGATGTCGGTGCTGACAAGCTAGGTGCCAGTCATGTTAATTAGATCAACTTCAATCAGTTACGCCTATAGACATCTCACCTTCGATCTGCAAGTCTTTGCTATTACAGGTTAGTGGGATGTCATACTTGGACGAGCTTTGAATTTTTCCACGAGTTAGGTTAACTTTTTAATGTTACACGGATATTATGAAATGATAAATTATATGACTAAAAAGCATAAATTTTTATTGTAATAATAAATATATTAATTTGGGGGGGATCAGAATAGAAAATTAAGAAACTACACCGTAGCTAACAAAGGAATTAAACCCCGTCTAATTCTTGGAATTGTCTATCAGTGCAAACCCTTCAGGTAACATGGTAGCCAATTGTTGATTCCATAAGAAAGAAATCATTCCCTCAGCTCCATTATAACTGTTGTCTTAACTAGCTAGGAAGGAAGGAATCAAAATAGAAAATTAAGAAACTACACCCTTGCTAACAAGGAAATCACGTCTAATTCTTGGAATTGTCTATCGATGCAAACCCTCCACGTACAATAGAAAACATGGTAACTAATGTTGATTCTAAGGTGTTGTGTGAGCTTATTAGTATACAGAATCATTCTTATGAATACTGAAATTCATAATAAAATCGAGTATAATTTTTAAATACACTAATTTTATTTCTATGAAGGTGTTGTCTTATAACTATAAGATATTGATAAATAAGATCACATATATTGTAATCAAAATTTCCTAAAAATATGTATAAAAATATAATATCTTTATAATATATAAAAATTAAACTTAATAACATTCGAGCTGAGATTTTCTTACACTTTTAGTTAATTGAAGGTACAAAAGATGGTAATACAAACTTATTTTTAATCACAAATTTGTTGGTGCCTGCATATATTGTATAGCATCGTGCTACCAACTTTGCGTACTTATTTATGTGTTATTTCCTTGTTTTCAGGATGTCAATTCGGTGAATGATAGCTTATTAATTGCTTTTATTTTTCAGAGTTAAGTTTAATTAAAATTTATAGATTATCGGCTCAGCCTTGTTCAACAAAATATTACTATACATACAGGATATACTACATTGATTAAAATACGAATTTTTCATTGGTTATAAAATAAATGTTGATTCAACCAATGTCTGCATCGGATATTGAACTGCTGTAGAAAAATAACACTCTCTCTCTACATTGATTACAAGTATTAACCGATGCAATAACTTGCATACAACTATTCACAAAACATAAATGCCCAACTGTGGTAACCCAAAATAGATAGTACACCTAAAAAAGAAAAGAAAGAAGTTTCAGTGGCGGTGCCACATTCTATTCTAAACTCCTTCAACATCTTCATGGCAATATGATAGCAACACATACCAATCAAATGGCAGACCCAAAAGGACAATCAGGAGACCTATCCATCTTCAGGATTTTGTATGACTCACCAACACCAGAATCCATCTTTATAACAAACTTTGTCATTTATGTTTTGTTTTATTCTCTGTTTGTAAGTTAGTGTAGCTGGCAGGAATAGGCTATGCAAAATCTATCAGTTGTACTCAGTATAAATATCCCTGAAATAAATGAAAGGAGAACAAAGAATTTTTCCCACATTTCAATTTGCCTTTTTACTTATTATAACAGTAGCTACAATACCCTATCAATTGGTCCGACCTGCTCACTACCACTACTAACCCAAAATGCCAGAACATAATACTCGCCAAACCACCATTGAACGCCTGGAGGAGGCAGTAACCCTCCTTACCCAAAACCAACACACATTTACCCAAAACCACAAAGCTCTGTCCCAGGCACAAACACTTATGAGCAGTAAAATTGATTCCATCCTGGAACGCATTACTACCCTCACTGTTATCCCACCCTTTCCACAAAATTCCACACCACCACCGTTCCCTCCCTCACCACCTAACTGACCACACATGAAACTTGATGTCCCACGTTTTGATGGCCACGACCCCTTGGGGTGGATTTTCAAAATTTCTCAATTTTTTGACTATCAATGCGTACCTGAGAATGAAAGGCTTACCATCGCCTCCTTCTATATGGAAGGGCCCGCTCTTTGTTGGTATCAATGGATGTCACGAAACGGTTTTCTTTCATCCTGGCCAGCCCTGCTTGAAGCTCTAGAATCACGTTTTGCTCCTTCATATTATGACGACCCCCATGGTGCTCTTTTTAAACTTCAACAACGCGGCTCGGTCAACGACTATCTAACAGAATTTGAACGACTAGCCAACCGCATCGTGGGGTTAGCCCCTCCATTTTTCCTGAGTTATTTCATTTCAGGCCTGAACCCCGAACTCCGTCGTGAAGTCCAAGCTCTTCAACCAATGACCCTCCCTCAAGCAGCCGCATTGGCCAAGTTATAGGAAGACAAGCTACAGGATCGCCAACGAAACTTTCGTTCCCCACCTTTACCCCACTTTCCATCACCCCATGCCCCTGGTCCACCCACCACATCGACTTCCAAACCACTGTTCAAGCGTTTATCCTCTGAAGAAATGGTTGTTCGTCGCGACAAGGGGCTTTGTTACCATTGCGAGGACAAATGGGTCCTTGGCCACCGTTGCAAACCAAGACTCCAATTGTTTATCGCGGACGATGACCCTGCCCTCGACGCACACCCAATCGAACCTTCTGAAAACCCATGTGACCCAGAGCCCCATACTTACTTCGAAGGAGATAAACCCCAGCTCAGTATAAACGCTATGTCTAGAATGTCGGTCCCAAGGACCTTTCGCATTTATGGGTTTATTAATCACCACTGAATCACTATCCTTGTGGATGGCGGCAACACCCACAACTTTATCCAAACCCGAATAGCCACATTCCTTGACCTCCCCTCCTCCCCAATTACGGCCATCCAAGTAATGGTTGGCAACGGTGGCATCCTAAACTGCCAAACCCTTTGCCCCAAAATCCCAATTGTTATCTAGGACCACACTTTTGATTTAGACTTATTTTCCCTAGAACTTAGTGGTGTCGATTTGGTATTGGGCGTTCAGTGGCTCCAACAATTGGGTCCGGTTACTACTGACTACACCACCCTCACAATGTCATTTTCCTACTTGGGCCATAAAGTCCAGCTCCACGCAGATGTGCCCCTCGACCCTGTTTCAGCCTCTGCCCCACAAATCAAACGCTTGTGGCAAACCCATAGCATTTCCGCCCTTTTTCACATCTCCACCATACCACACCCAACTCATTATTCCTACACCCATTCCCCATCACCATCTCCTTCCTTAACTCCAGCTGAACCACACTCACACCTTGCCATCACCAACTTGATTTACAGATTCGCTGAATTATTTCAGGAACACACACACCTACCGCCCCAACACTCCATATCTCACCACATTCATCTTCTTCCAAACTCCAATCCCGTCAACATCAAGCCCTACCATTACCCTTACTGCCAGAAAACAGAATTGGAAAAACAAGTAACATCTATGTTGAACACCGGCCTCATCCAATTAATCCAGAGCCTTTTTTCCTCCCCTGTCCTACTAGTAAAAAAGAAGGATGGCAGCTGGCAGTGTTGCATTGATTATCGAGCGCTCAACGCTATCACAGTGAAAGACCGATTCCCAATGCCGACCATCGACGAGTTACTTGATGAATTGGATCACGCGTCTTGCTTCTCCAAACTGGATCTTCATCAAAGGTTCCATCAAATCCGAATGGTTGCGAAAGATGTGCACAAAACCGCTTTCCGCACCCACCAGGGCCATTATGAATATCGAGTGATGCCATTTGGTCTTTGTAATGCTCCGGCAAATTTCTAGGCTTCTATGAACCAACTTTTACAACCATTCCTTAGGAAATTCGTGGTTGTGTTTTTGATGATATTCTCATTTACAGTCCATCAATGGAATCCCATTTAAAACATTTGGAAGTCGTTTTTACCACTCTGTCACATGGGAAGTTCCATTTACGACAATCCAAGTGTCTCTTTGCCAAACCCACACTCCATTACTTGGGTCACATTGTAGCCGCAACTGGAGTCACGCCCGACCCAGATAAAATCAGCGCCATGGTAGATTGGCCCATCCCAACATCCACCATCACCTTGCGAGGTTTCCTTGGTCTCATGGGTTTCTATTGTCGATTCATCCGTGGATATGCCACGATTGCAGCACCTTTAACCAACCTTCTACACAAAGACAACTTCGTTTGGAACCCCGAAGCCCAACCAACTTTCACCACCCTCAAACAAGCCATGACAGAAGCACCGGTATTGACCCCACCAGATTTCACTCTCCCTTTCACACTAGAAACCGACGCGTTAGACTCCTCCATGGGTACCGTGCTTCTTCAAAATTCACACCCCATTGCTTTTTATAGCAAAACCTTCTGCCCTCATCTACAATGGGCATCTACCTATGTCCGAGAATTACACACCATCACGTCCGCCATGCGAAAATGGCGCCACTACCTCCTAGGCCACTATTTCACCATCATTACCGATCACAAAAGCCTCAAAGACCTCATGTCCCAGGTGATCCAGACCCCTGAACAATAGACATATCTTTCCAAGCTCCTCGGATATGATTACTCCATTCAATTCCAACCAGGATTAGGAAATGTCGTGGCCGACGCCCTGTCTCGTATTCCCCAACCCGAAGCTCGCTACTGTTCCTTATCCATGCCAAACTTTGTGTTCCTCGAGAAACTGCGTCAATCCCTCCAGAACAGTCCACCATTCCTTGAATTAAGGAAACAAATTCAAACTCACCCACAAGACCATCCCGATTTTTCAATCCATCGTGACCTCATCTTTTATCAAAACAAAATTTGGATCCCCTCCGATAACCAATTCACTTCCATTTTGCTAGACGAATTCCATACTACTCCAATGGGTGGCCACATGGGCATTGTGAAAACTCTCCATCGTCTCCAAGAAAACTTTTTCTGGAAAGGAATGTGCAATGATGTTTGGCAGTTCATCTCCAAATGTCAAGTCTGTCAACAAACGAAGAATGAGACAAAGAGACCCGCAGGCCTCCTTCAGCCTCTCCCCATACCCATTGCAATTTGGGAAGACTTGTCCCTTGACTTCATCACGGGACTGCCCATGTCACATGGTTTCACCACCATTCTGGTTGTGGTCGACCGATTTTCCAAAGGAGTTCATTTCGGCTCTCTACCGCCAAAACACACAGCTTTTCTTGGATATCGTTTGTAAACTCCATGGATTCCCGCGCAGCTTGGTTTTCGATAGAGATCCCATATTCATCAACAACTTTTGGCGCGAACTATTCCGTTTGAGCGGCACAAAACTCCGAATGAGCACCTCCTACCACCCAGAGACGGACGGCCAAACAGAGGTATTGAATCGAGTACTAGAACAATACCTTCGTTCCTTTGTCCACACCCAGCCTTCCCAGTGGTCCAATTTCCTTACGCTCGTGGAATGGTCCTATAACACGTCTACACATTCAGCCACAGGCTTGTCTCCGTTCGAGATAACGTACGGAAAACCGCCTCCTTCAATTCCCCACTACCTCATTGGATCATCCCACGTAGAAGCAGTCGACTCATTGTTAACCACACGAGCCCAACTCCACCACACCTTGCAACGCCGCCTAGCTAAAGCTCAATCTTCCATGCAACAGTATGCCAACTCCCACCGTCGCGACATATCCTACTCCATTGGTGACTGGGTGTACGTTCGTCTTCGCCCTTACCGCCAAACATCCCTCTGGCCAAGTTACTCCAAGTTGTCTAAGCGTTTCTATGGTCCTTTCCTGATTACCGAACACATCGGTCCAGTGGCATACAAACTCCAATTACCAGCTTCTTCCAAAATACACCCTGTCTTTCATGTATCCCTTTTGAAGCCTCATCAAGGGTCGCCAACTACACCTAATGACGTTTTTCCCCCCATGGACTCAGACAATCACCCGGTAGTGGAGCCCCTTACAATTCTCGACTGGAAATGGGACACTACCACCACCCCACCTTCCAAAATGGTACTTGTTCAATGGATCGGCTTGCCATCGGAGGACACAACCTAGGAACATTGGGAATTCTTGAAGGACTCTTACAACTTGAGGACAAGGTCGCTTTTCCAGCGAAAGGAGTTGATAGCAACACAGACCAATCAAATGGCAGGCCCAAAAGGACAATTAGGAGACCTATCCATCTTCAAGATTTTGTATGACTCACCAGCACCAGAATCCATCTTTGGACGTTAGGACCCTAAAGACAGTCAGCAATTTGGTTATAACAAACTTTGTCATTTCTGTTTTGTTTTATTCTCTGTTTATAAGTTAGTGCAGCTGGCAAGAATAGGCTATGCAAAATCTATCAGTTGTAATCAGTATAAATATCCCAAAAATAAATGAAAGGAGAATAGAGAATTTTTCCCACATTTCAATTTGCCTTTTTACTTATTATAACAATAGCTACAGTACCCTGTCACAATAGGTTGAGAAACAAAAACAAGTAGAAATATAATTGCGGCGAAGATTTCAGGCTTTAGGAATCCCTATGCAACATCTTTCGATGTCAGGCGCTATGTTTAAAAAGTCTAACACGAACAATTAAAAAAATGTGAATGGAACACATTCTTGTTGAAGATAAAATATGGATCGACAGAAAGTAAGACTCGAGGGGAGAGGGGTAGAAGAGACGATGGGCGATGAGGCGACGACAAAAGAGAGTGTCGACGGAGGAGAAGGCATATGCCATTTTTGCCTTTTGCGAGGTGAAGTTAGCGCTTCCAACTTCCATCCCAAACAGATTTGGATTGGCCTGTGTTTGGATAAACTTGAATAGTGATAAATCAAATGGAACAAAAAAAGTACAAATTAAGTTGTGGAGAATCGAACTGTTCCCAGTGGAACACAAACATACACTAATTAACAATGTTAAGCATCATCGTCGGGGAGGCTAGGCACGCGAGGTGTTCGCTGGCGATGCCGGTATCAAGGGAAAGATCTTCATACTCACGCTATTGCGGTTGCAACTCGAGGTTTTAACAATCCTAAACAGTCACGATCCTAGACCATAAATATAAAGCTTATATCATATTTAAGAAAACTCCTTTTATATGGTTGTAATTTGAATCAATGTAAAAAAACTTTTCTACTTTGGTTCTAATTTTAATTGATGTAGAAATGCTTTTTAAAATGTGGAACTAGCGGTGGATTTAAGACCCAAAGTCAATGGAAGCAATATATTTTATAAAAAAAATTTAATAAAAATTATCATATATATGAGGGTTTGTCTAATTGATACAAGATAAAAATATGGTTAATTAAACAATCCCAACTGTAATTAGCCAAGAGAATTTAGACAATTATCTTATTCTGAATCTATCATTAATGTATATGAAAATAAAGATAAATATTAAAATTATAATTAAATCTAAAATTGTCACCACCTCATTTTCTATATCAGTTGTTAAACAATTTATCTAAAAAGTCTTTCTATGATGATGTTTTTTAGTATTTTCCTAACTAATTAATGTATATTTATTTTAAAATGATATTTTTACAGCTACAAAAAGAATTTTTGGATAAGTTAAAAATGATTTTTAAATTGGTTGTACATACAATTATTATCTATTCAAATAATATAAAAAGTCATCACTTTTAGTTGAATTAATAGTCTATCTAAAAAATTAACTTTTATGATTGATTTTTTTTATTGTTCTAAAAACATTACTTCTTAGATCGGTTTGAATCAATCTAAAAAGTTAATTTTTAGAATATTTTTTTATAGTTGATAAAAATCTAATTTTTAAATTGATTCTTTTTTAAACTATACAAAAGGTTAATTTTTTACATCACTTATAAAAAAATTGATCAAAAGAGTTATTTAAAAAAAATATAGGATATGTTTTGTTTATTTTTCTCCCTCGATCTAATTTGTAAAATAGACACAACAATTATATACACTAATTTATTGAATATGTTATTTATTTAAGATTAAATGAATATTTTTATGTGAGATGAAGCAGAGAATTTATAAAAACATATATAGGCTTGATGTATAATTTATTGTAAAAGTTTACATTATCTTACAACTTTGGAAAATAAGCTTTTCATTAAATATTTAAATTATTTTGGTATTTAAAAAGCATTTTTATTACAATTATAATTTTTTTCATTTATAAAAACATATATAGACTTGATACATGATTTATTATAATTTTAAGATAAAACAATTACTACAAGGAATATTATTTAAGTAGATGCTGTTTAAAAAAATTACACATTAATTTTGTAATTATATATATATATATATATATATATATATATTATTGAATCTTATTATTAATAATGAACAAAACAACACCGCGTGCGTTCCAGCTTAATTTTTAAAGTTACATGTCTGATTAAGATTCAAATATTATAAATCTAATTCAGTTATATGTCTAAGAGTGTCTGTATTATTTTTTTCTTCGGAACTTGAATGTAAACAACACAGATATGTCTTAATTTTTAAAGTTAAACCTACTTTAGTTAAGTATTTTCGAATTTCATAAATGTTTTTAACATTATTTATTTTACATGCAAACGGTATATATGTAAGTAATGTAACTAAATATATAGGATCAATTAGAATTAACTGACATCGATTATTTATTTTCGAATTTATTTTAGAATCAACTAAATATATAGTAATTATGGAGTGAATTGCGCTATTGTAATTCTAGAAGTGTCTCTAAATTTTGAGACACGTGTCTCTAAATTCTAACGATGAGGGGACTAGAAGGTAAGCACGTGAGAAGCTAAGCTTCACACATCTCACATTCTAACACACCAAGAGATCTTTGTTTACAATTGAAAATTATACTTACGGTGTATTACAACTTAATCTATTTATCTGATAAAATAAATATTAGAAAAACTTATAAAAAATAACTTACAGCATATAAGTCACGTCGTTCAGTTTATTTTAATGAATTTTATAGGATGGCTCGTGAAAACATCTGATGACTTATATATGAAAATAATTTAAATGTTTTCTCTTGCATAGTAATGTGAAACAACTTAAATATAAATACTTATTATATGCATGATATACATTTATCGAATTAATGATCTTTGATTTAGTCATTTATCGATCTAAATGTAATGGGATATTGTCTTACTTACCTCAAGAAAAATAGGATTAAACAATCTCATCAAAGTGAAGCGACTAAGGGGGAGCTGTCGTAGAAGCTTTGCCCTTTATACAGAGATTGTTATGAACGGAATTAATGATTAGCGGAATGCTAGTTAATAAGCTAAAAAAAGAGTATTATTAGTTCCCTTCAATCAAATCAATAAGCTTTATTTCAAGGGATTATTATAATTAAAATATGTAACTAATTAACTTTAAGTATATAGAAAAGTATACCAATCTATTTTATTTTTTTATTATCGATAAATATTAATTTTATTAAAAGTTGGGACCTTTCTCTCATCTCTTCTCCCTTCAGTCCTTCATCCTTCACCAATCAGAATTCATTAAGTTGTTCAATTTTATTTTTTACTTTAGTAAGTTAGAAAACCTTAACTATTTACTTTTTGTAATAATTATTTAAAATCATATTAATTAGGATAATTTCTAATTACTCGACTATAAAAATCTCACTTAATAGTATATTAAAATCCAATTCATATACTTATATCTCACATATAGTTGCAGTAAAAGATCATTATTTTTTGAAAGGATATAAAGGTATAGATAAACAAATCTTCAATGGAAAAATTAAATTCATATACGTATATCAATATATAAATATAGATATAGATATTATAACATTCGCGCTCTATTATAAATTTAAGAAAATGAAGACTAAAATTATGTATCTGAAAACAGAGGTTGGGGGCTAATCGTTGTTCAATAGTTGTTAGAAAACACGAAGACAATTGACGATATATGAGAGAAAGCTTATCTAAATATTTGATAAAATTGTTTTATAGTCACATTAAACCTCTCAACGAACATTTAAGAGTGAAAAGACTCATAGTCATCTCGACTGATAAAAAAAATAAAAAATCTAAATATAATTTTATCAATAAATTAAATGTTATAATTAAATTAATAATCTTTATAATTGATATTTAATAATTTAAAAAGTATTCTAAATATTTGATACTAATTAATAATCTAAGGAATAAATAATACGTACAATATTGTTCAAGTGCTAGCTAGAGCAAACTTTATTTTATTTTTTCAAACCATATTTTCACCAGTATTTGTACATTTACACCAATAAAGATTGAGCAAAAGAATCTAATTCATCTGGCTTCTCCTCAACATTCAAGAGCTGCAAGTACTCTTCGTAGAGCTTTTCTAGCGTACCATGATCATCAGTGTAAACATCAGAATAGCATTCTACGTAAGAGGCAGTATTGTTGACTAGGTCATGGTCTTCACCAAAGAATATTTCAATCCCACCATTGTCTGCATCGTCACCAACCCCCCAAACCATGTTCACCTCTTTTACTTCTGCTTCTGGGCTTTGAGCTTTCTCTTCGCTAGTTGATGCAGTTGCTGAATTGGAATCAAGGGTTAAGGTGCTATCCGTTCTGGGTATACATGACGATAAAGCCTTAACCCTTATGGGTTTTGGTAGATAAACTAAAGTCTTCTCTGACCCTTTGTTATTCTCATTTTTTTGCTTATTCTTCTTTTTACCCTTCTTCTTCTCTGGTGCCTCAGTTAACTTCTCGTGTGTCTTTGGATCTGTTCCTTGATTTCTCAGCTTCTTACTGAGATGGGTATTCCAGTAGTTCTTAATTTCATTATCTGTTCGTCCTGGTAACCTTCCCGCGATGAGGGACCATCTATTTCCTAAAAGCGAATGCATTCTAATTATAAGATCATCTTCTTCTGGGGTTATGTTTCCTCTCTTTATATCTGGTCTCAGATAGTTCATCCATCTCAGTCGGCAACTTTTTCCGCATCTAAGAAGCCCTGCACCAAGCACCAACCAATAACCATGATTAATTAATTTTATCTTACTGAAAAAGGAAAATGAAAGGACTCTGTAGTTATTATAAATCTACCATGTTTACATACAAGGTAATTAAAATAAAGCTCAAGTAGAGTTAATTAACTCAGATGATTGAAGGTGGGGGACAACTTGAATTAAAATCTTAGAAAATATAATTTTTTGACAGCTATCATGGTATACCTTGGCTCCACGAATATTTTTGATACACATGTATAATTCAATTATATAAAAAAAAGAGATAAAGGAATTATATATATAAAGAGTTTAATTTTTATTAACTGTTATTTATATATATTGTTAGAAATAATTATTATTTTAAATTTTAAAATAATTACTATAAAAATCGATATTTTATTATAATGACTGAATGATGATGTAAAAAACAATACTATCAGGTGCATAAATAATATTATACATAAATGATATATTTTATAAGTTCAAATAATGGAACTGTAAATATAATAAAAATAATAATCTTTTTAAAGAGAGATATGAAGAGATGGAGAAGAAGAATAATAAATGTGAAAAATGATATGATAAATAAAGACAATCAAATGTGATGATATAAGGGAGAAAGAAAGATACCCTTACCATAATCTCACAAACATATTATATAATAAAAGTTTGACGATAACAATAACAACAAAAATAATAATAAAGATTGAAAAAGATGTTAATTTATGAATAATATAGAGGATATGATTGATAAAGAAGGGACAAACAAATGAAGAACATGTACACCAAAAATAAAAACAAATCAAGAACATAATATGAGATCAGAAGATTAGGAAGCCAGATTAAACATGGAAAGGTGATCAAGAGGAGGAATCATATATAGAGAGGTAGCTGGCTAGGGTAAGAAATGAATGGGCAGCAAATTAATATAGTATATTATTATTACCAGCTCTTTTTGGTAGTGATCTCCACTGGCCTTCTCCATGAGCTTGAATATACTTGGTGAGCAATGCATCTTCTCGAGGAGTCCATGGACCTCTGTGCAACCCTACTTTAGAGCAACAAGGAGCTCTTCCCATCTTCAGATCGAAGGTTCTCTAGCTACCTCTGAAAGGAAGTAGAGCACCTTATTTAGGTTCCCAACACCCTTGCCCTCCTTTTAAATACCATCTTTCTTCTTTCTTTAAAATAATATTTACTAATTGATCACGACAAAACTGATTGGTATATGGTTGTTGAATTTTATATTCATTAATATTAAAACTTGAAAGCCAGCTTCGGCTATTCTCTGTTCCTATTTCTCACCGCAGATATTCATTGATAATTCTCCATCAGAAGTTTACGATATTTAATATTTTAATAATATTAAAGATTATATACTTATCTTTAATAAAAATATTTTTTATTTTCTTAAGCACTATTTATCAAAACCGTTTCTTATACATCTCTTAAAATATATAAGAGCTATTTAATGTTATACACCAAAATTTATAAAATGTCTATTTAATTAAATAATAAATACTTTTACCAGAAACTATAAAAATGGTTATATGTTTTATTTGGAAGGTTGTGGTATTGTTATGTAGTATAAATAGAGTAATGTTATTCTTATTTGTTTTAAATATAGATCCGTGCACGAAACTCAACGACCTTTCTTCTATCTGTCTTTCTACCTCATGCTTTCTTGTAAGGCTTTTACATGCATTTATATTAGTGGGATAGGATTTGACGTGAACCTATTGAACATATGGAGCGAAGATTTTGTGAGTGAAAATGTGTCAAACTTCTAGTTATTTTTTTATATGTGTATGCAGCATTATAATTCATTGCTATATTAGATTGTAATTGGGAAATAATATTTACGCAATCTCTACATTATTTTCACGCTTTGCATTTCGGTTAAAGAAATGTATTGGGGTATTATTTTATTAATACTTAATTAAAAAGTGGTGTAAAAATAATAAATTTTTAAAATGTAAATATTATTATTGTTCAACTTGAGTGGTGTAAAATTAATAAATTTTTAACGTGTACTACAATTGATTTTTTCCAAGAGTTGTTCAATTCTACAATATTTAAAACAGTTGGAGAGAGTCCATTATTCTTTTGCTGACTCAATTGGAGTAAATTAACGAAAAAATATTTTAATAACATGCTTGGAAAAATTCCTTTTTGTACTTTTGTTTTCTTTTTACTGAGTACTAGCCTGGAAATAGTCATTTAAGATTTAAAAAAATTATAAAACCCCGAGTTGTTGCTAATGCAAAGGATATGAAGATTTGTTTATACAACTAAGATAAGTACTAATAGCTGCAACCATATGAAAGCATCCAATGACTTTCAATATTTGTTTTATTTGCTGGCCGTTGAACAGGATTGTGTCTTATTTGATCAGGTCTTTTCAGGGATGGGTTCGTAAGACGACTGCTTTATATACGCTTTTCATATATGCATACATATAAGGATACTCTCTTCTGTAAGGGTGGGTACCCTTGTACAGTTGTACCCTTGATCCTCTATCTTAATGAATATCTTTCTAATATTGCTGAGGAAAAAAAAGTAGCTAACGAAAATATTACTACCAAAAATCACTATGGGAGAATTTTATGGAGGACATTAGGCAGCTATAACTAAAACAATGTCAAAATGACGACTGGGTTTGGAAGTCAAACGGTGAAGGAAAATTCACTGTAAAGGAAGCGTATAAAATCATATCTCATCAAGATATTTCAAAGGAGGATGGGAGGACCTTTAGTAGTGTGTGAAAATCTGTTGTGCATCAAATGTGGCTGCTTTCAAAAGATAATCTAAGGAAGCGATCTCACGGATGGAAACTCCATGTGTTTGTTCTGCTCACAACAAGTGGAAACAGTGCAGCATTTGTTTTTTGAGTGCAGATTTGCTATTCAAGTCTAGAATATGTGTGCTAAGTGGTCAGGGGTAGAAGGAGCGTTCATAATGATCCGCGCCAACACTTTCAGCATTTCAGCCTTCATGGGGTCAAGCGGAGGGCCAACCTTTGGTGGAAGACTCTTTGGTTTGCAGTTGTGTAGTCGCTTTTGGATACATCGGGATGCAGTAATTTTCAAAGAAGAAAATCCAGAACTAGACAAAGTGTTGGAGTTGATTAAAGTAATAACATGGATGCGACTGTCTTCAAAGGCTAAAGGATTTTTGGCAAAATGAATAAACGGAGCAATGCAACCATTATTATGTTTGACAAAATGATTCTTTTATTTTGAGCTTACTTGTTTCTATGAAAGCATGTACTCTTTTGGTCATGCGTTGGGTAGGTATACAACTATTTTATGTGTTAGAACTGAGTTATGTAGGGAAAGGTTTCTTCAATTTTTCTATATTGTAATTTGGTATATTCTACAACTCTTGTAATTTGACGAGGTACCTCTGGTACCTGTGTGATTATTGATATATTTACCCTTTACTAATAAAAAAACAAAAATATTACTACTAATTACTAAGAATAAGTATATATATAAGGCATAAAAAAAAAACTTATCGCCCAACAAAGATATATATTAAAGAAACAAAGGTACCAGAAGTATCATACAAAAGATTAATTTCGTGTTTAGCAAGTGCAATTTTATCATCTATTCAATCTTCCTCTTTTTTTCTTCTTTTCAATATTCACCAAAAAAATAAGAATACAAATAGATATGAAATGTCTGTCTTTTCCTTAATTACTTAACATAAAAATAACACAAGTTACATTTAGTTTTTTTAGCATTTTTTATTCATAAAAATTTAAGATAAATATAAGAAAATTATAACAACTAACGCACATTCATTCAACAAAGTGGACTAAACGCTTGCTTTATTGTTTTAGCTCCGATATTGCTATGAAATTATTTTTAATTTTACCATTTTCTGTCATGCATGACTCTTTGAATTTCTTTCCGAAATAAAGACAAATTAACTGCAGTTGTTCCATTTTGACAGCATTAATACTATCGATCCACGTCATTAACTTTAATTTTTTTACACTTTTTCACACATTCATTATTGTCATGTGACACTTATCGCCATGTGCTGATGCTTTCTACGCGCATTAATTTAATAAAATTTCATTAAACTCTTTTAATATGTTATTAATTGTTATGAATATTTTGAAATTTAATTTAATTTTTATTTTTTAATTTAGATCTCTACTCTTTTTTAAAGTGACTGATTTTGATTCATTCGTCATTAAGTAATTATTATCTAATATTGTGTTAACCAATGACAATCCAATATTAATTCAACACTATCATCATTGTATTCTCTTATGGTGTGTAATGTTCCACATGTTAGAAAAATCATTAAAAATAAGTATTAGTTTAAATTAGATAATATTAAGTACACAATAAAAAAAACTAAAAATGAAAATATTAAAATTATCTTTTAAAATTTTAATCCAATAGATGTCTTTATAGTCAAGCCAATTTTGTTAACACCACGCAACTACATATAATAGGTACCCTGTTTGTATTGGCGTGATGTATTATCTTAAATGTTTACGTTGCGATTACAAGAGTTTCAATGTTAATTAATGTTAATACATTAATAGTATTATGCAATTGAAAATAAATGTTAGATCTTTTTAATATGAATACAGTACTTTAATTATTTGGATGATAAAAAATTAAAAATGTTAGATGTAATAGACTGAAATGAAAATCTTAGATCATCTCAGCAGGATCTTTATAGTTACTTGACTTTCTTGTGAAATAATAAAATTAATTAGATACAAAATTTCAAGCACTTTTCAACTCATACCTTTATAATAGAAAGGTGCAGTTTTACGTGAGGGAGTGTCTATATACGTGATAAAGTCGAAAACTCAGTCGTGATCCAACCATTGAAACGTGCAACGTTAAATTTCGATTTGAGAGAACCAAGAAGTCAAGAACTGTGTTTCAAACAAGTATTATTCAACTCTTTCCCACTGAGCAAGTAAGGCACGTGCTGAGTTCTGACTAGGTGTCACATAGTTACATCACAGACAAGGGTAAAACAAGCTTCACACGCAATATTGTAGTACGATGAAAATGAAGCCACGTAGTATTTTTCAATCATGTTAAGTGACACGACCTTAGTTCATGGCATAGTTGACAAAACTATTTTCGAGTTCATGTTGTGCTTTGATGACTACCATATAGTCTTGATGAGGAGTTTAGGGATATTGCATGCTTGTGTAGTCGTTTGGGTACGACCTCTTCTCTTCCACATATCTATTTTGAAAACCTTCCTCCATTTATTGAGAAAATGAAAGAAATACGTTATTGAATTAATGGATATGTAGTTGACATTAACAATATAGACCACAATTAAGATCCATGGATTGAAGTGAATTTACCATAAAGTGGCTTCTTATTTTGAGTAACATAGCTATCAATAAGGGTTAAACAGATCTTTCCATCTTTTCGGCCTCGCAATATTAATTCTTTGAAAAGTTTCATATTGAATCTTACTAATTAATGTGGCCATACCATATTAATTTTTTTTAATAAGCAAAGGCTTTATTTGCCATATATGTTAATGTTTTCTTAAGATTGCTCAAGTGCACAAGCATTAATGAGTACTTTGTGTGTGTGTGTATATATAAACAAGTATTTTTTATTTTTGGTTTCGTAAGTTTAATCATAAACTTCAAGCATTTTAATCAAATTTAAGTATCCAAAATTCAGACCGGAAAGTTTTATGCCAACAAAAGTCGTCATATATAACGCATACCATTTTTGGGAGGTAAATTAATCATTCACTTAATGAACGCGTACTCTGAAAATTACATTGTTTAAACGCATAGGATTAAATTTGATTACAAAATAATATATAGTCCGTCATTTTTAAGTGTAGTTATACGCTGCAGTAAAAAAAAGTGCAGTTATTAGTTTTGACATAAAGATTGAGAAGGAAAATGAGTGGTACAATTTTGACTATTTTTTTATTATTATATCTTTTCTATTTCCATACTACCGTATTCAATACGGTGTTAAAAAATCTTTGATTACTTGTTTATTATGGGTAGAATTAAAAAAAAAAACATTTAACTCTCCGTTGATATTATAAAATGAGAATTAAATAATAACCTACTTTTACTAAAACGTCAACAAGAACAAATCAAACAGGACTCTGTCGCATGATTAATATATATATATATATATATATATATATATATATATGAAGTTTGTTAACATACTATAGGAATGAATTTAGAATCTATTAAAGGGGAGTTGATTTTTTTTATCTTTTATAACTATTTAAATACTTACTTCTAATAAATAATAATTTTAAAAAATATTTACAAATTGTTTAAATAACAATTAATTTATTATAAAATTTTAAATATTTTTATTTTAATTGATTACAATTTTAATTGTTATCATAATAATAACAAATATACCATCAATTTTACACTAGTTATCGCATTGATCATCTATACTAATAAAAAAATATTTTCGTTTGATATATAATTTTCACCATGATATTACTCTTTGTTAGTTTTTAAATTTTTATTATTTTTCTGCTAATAATTGTCCAATTGTTAATTTTTGTTAACTTCTTATTTTTTTATTTTTAATTAAAATAGATAAAAAAGACACCAAGTGCCTCTCTCCACTAATTACAATGATAGCAATAAAAAAAATTATACAATGTTACAATAACTAACTTTAATTATTATTATAATAATAATGTACAATTAATTTTATATTAACCAACTTAAAATATAATGTACAATTAACTTTAATATATATATATAAAGGGAAGGGAGCTGGGACCTGCACGTCTCCCTCTAAATCTGTGCCTTTGTGTTATAACAAAATTAGAATAGATGGTACATCATACATTATGATTGATTCGTGGTTGACGTGCAATCGAATTGCCTTTAGAAATGATTTTCTTTTTTTTTCTTTTACTTGTCCTCTCTCTTTTTTTTTTCATCTGTAAAACCAGAATTTTATTACCAGCAAGAGTACGTACCATGAGTACTCCAAACTCCAAAGAGATACACCAATCACACGAACTTCCTGCTTTTAAAATAAATAAAAAGAGAGTATATATATTTTCTTCTTACCGTTTAAGCTCTTCCAACCAAACACACATGGAGCTCTTTACTCAATCATTTAAAGTACCAGGTATCGTGTGCTCGTGATAAATGAGGCTGCCCTACGTGCGACACCAGGCATTCTGGGGTTACTTTGTGATCATTAATTTTCCTAGGCAAAGGACCATCAATTTCTCTCAGTTTTTTTTTTCTTAAAAATTTACAAGACACATGCATGAGGAATCAACTTCATTATACGTACAGTAATAGTTTATAAAACTCCTAAAATAACACACTCACACAAATAACTAGACTATCTGAAAAAATAAAGTAAGAAGTTTTGTACTGCATATGAAATAAAATAAGCTTCGTTTTGTATAAGATCGAGCTGTTCATACGATCATTTTATGCATAAGATGTTTGTACATGCTTGATTATTCTATTACTTCTTTGCTGCATATATATGTATATGGTCTTGGGTTTTTCAAAGGATAGTATATGACTAAGCACTTATGTATAGCCTCGTTTTTTATTCCTTACCAATGGGATCACCGATAGCTACGTACATTGAACGGACAATATAAACATATGGAAGCCATTTCACTAGCTAAAAGCTGCTTTACGTATCAAGGAAATCTTTAGTCACCAGAGTTCAGTGGAAGAACGACTCTATGTGAGGGCTGCTCTTATTTTTTACAGATAAGGCAGCCCCATGTTATTTACACTTTTTAATCCTATTTTTAATATTTATTGTGTTTCAATATGAAAATTAAACTAGACGACTAACACACGTGTTATTTTTTAAAACTTTTTTAATTTTAAATGGAAATTATTTTAAATAATCACAAAAGTTTTAAATTATAAATCAATTATATTTGAACTTATATTTTTTTATTTCATCGTGATTAATTATACATATATTCCTTATGATTGAACATTTTTCTGAGAACATATTTATTTTATAATTCAAGCATGCATTAATAGGCATGTTAAGCTTTTTTGTATAGTTATAAAAATCAACACCTACCCACTGACCCACAGCCATCCACCCACCTACACACACATTATACATATCTTTCTTATGATTGAACATTTTTCTGTGAAAATATTTATTTTATAATTCAAGTTTTAACACACACACACACACACTATATTGTTATTATAATTGTTATTGTAATTCTTAACTCAACTACTATTTTATTTAATATATTATATTGTCATATAACTACGTATGTAATAAAATATTTTAATCTATTTATTGTATGAGTCACTTTAAAATACACATATTATTTAACTCAATTACTTGGAAAATAAAAGTAAAAAAATAAGCAATTTTTAAACTATTATTTTATTTTATTTTATTTAGTCTGATTGTTTCTATAATTTACATTATTCAAAATATTATGAAAAAAATCAATTTTTATTTAGAATATCATTGTAAAATGTTTAATTATTTTATAAATTCATATTTAAAAATACAATAACAATTAAATTTCAGTATGTAATATATATTTAATCATTTTAACATAGAAATAAGGAAGTCACTCAAAATTCTATATTATTTATAATATTTAAGTTTATATTTTTATACTAAATATTTAAATTGTATGAAAAATTATATTCTGGATTAAATATTTGTATAATTAAATTAAATAAATTTCATTAACTATAAAGCTATTTTTTGTTGCTAAATATGTAAATAATTATATATAATATTGAAATGGTAATTTCTTTTAAAATTTGATGAATATTTATATCCTACACAATTAATATAAAACTTAAATATATAATAGGTTTCACTATATAATATGTTTAGTAATTAAAATAAATGAAAAATAGTAACTAGCTAGTAAGCATGCCTTGTTTTTTTATCTCTGTATGGTGGCGGCCTTTCTGTTGGGCCTGGTGTATGTTGATTTGGATTTTTGTTCATGGACTGGTAGGCCCATAAATTCTAATTATCAAACCCAGCGAACGGAAAAGCCCTTTTAAAAAATTCTCATCGGAAATTCAATACGTCCTTATTGATGATGGCAAAACATAGCAAAAAAATTGACAATGGCAAAATCCCATTAAAATCAAGACTTTATGAGAGAATAAAATTCGGAAGTGATACACGTGAGTTGTAACATGTTGGAGAACCTAGGCATGGTTACTGTAGATTTTGGAAACAAGCTAGTTCCCGTAGCATCCAATATACGTGAAAGAGAACCAGGACTAAAGTTTCGGATAGTTTACCCCAAGTCTTACGTTCAAATATTGTTATTGACATTATATAAAAAAAATTGCAAACAACAAAAGTTGTTGATTTGTTAATTTCAGCTAAAAATATATTATTCTTTTCCTCTATTAGATTATGGAAAAACTCTCACATTTAAAACAAAATTGTCTTAATTATAACGGTTTAAAGGAAAAAATTTAATCAAATGTTTTAAATGTGACAACTTTTTTACTTGAAATAAAATTCTCGATACTTTATAAATTGGGAAGCAAAATTCAAAAAAAAAAAAATTAGAGAGACAAAATTTGTGACATTATAAAACTTTATAAATAAGCCTTATCGTCTACCGTGCCAAATTACCAACAAAACATGCAAAATAATACCAGGAATTAAATAAATTATCAGCGTCAAGGGAGAGGCATCAGGCACTAATCCAAATCAAAATAGTGACTAAGATTCTGTGGTTGTGGTCATTGTTTCTCATTTTAAACCAATTGCTGTTGCCATCACAACTAAAAGTGGTGCCAGCAAGTGACAGTGAAGTGACACACACCTTCCACCCATCATAACTGAGATATTATACGAGTCTAATATTTAGAAGTCATCAACTCAAGTCACTTTTATTGGATTAGATAAATTTATTTTGAAATTTGTTTATTAACTAAAGTTTATATCATATATATTTTTTATAAAATTTTAAATTAATGTCAATAAAAATTAAGATAATACATTTATAATATATAAATATGTATATTTAGTTATATTTTGTTATTATTAATTTTACAAAATGTGATGCTAATAACTAAAACAATATATAATTATAATTTATTGGTTAAATTAAAATTCACAATGTATATAAAGTTATTAAAAATAATAATATTAAGTTTAGTATAAATCGAATTTTAAATTTTATTAATTTAACCAGGAACTTATTAATGGGGTTTTTATTTTTTCTCCATCCCGTGGCGCATTATTCAGGAACCCGCTAAGGCCTCTTTTTGTCGGCTATTGAAAACTTCTCTCATCTTTCCTTCTGCTTTTGTTTTGGAATTGGAATAATCTCTCTCTGTCACAATAATGCCGTAGCCGTGGATTAGGAAGAAACACAATCATGGCATATAAAGCAACGTTGTAGCTGATTTTAGGATGCAAAATTATTAGTTTTCTTGACCATCATTAAGAAAGACCGAAAGAGTTGTACATCACCAATGTTTTGCGATATATTATTACAGAAATTAATTATTAGCCAGTAATAGATATTAATTAAGAAATTATTTTTTAAAAAATATTATTAATATATTTATCATGATTTTATATTATTAATTTCTTTACTAAGAAGCTATGAAGTTACTAACTTACAAGATTGATATATTATATATCAGGATTGCAGTGAAGATTAAACAAAAATCTCTTCTACCATAATTATGGAACGGTTTGATAGATTTCACTAACCATGTAATTAATTAAAAAATGGGGATGGTTTGGTTAAAATTAAATCCAAAAACAGTTTCAAGATCATCCGTTGTATGGATCTATTGTTTTCCCATAAAGTACGTTTATTACGAAAAACAGTTTCACAATTATAGAATAATATGAACAAATTCGTAATTCGTCTTATAAGACAGATTCTTATTACAAGCACATGCATTGCGTAATTGAACAACGTTCTAATTCGAAATCACACATTTCCTAACGTTTTAAATTCTGTACAACTTGCTTTTCCTATTTATGCTTTTCACTAGGGGCATTTGCGGGTACGAGTCATCCATGAATTCGAATTAACTCAAATCAATTTGAACAATTTGAGTTGGGTCATTATCAAACCAAACTGATCAAAATCGTTCATAAACAAGTTGGATTACAAGTTTATATTTATAAATTCGATCAAAATCGAATTGAATCGATAAAATTTTTTAGAGTTGTTTGATTTGGTTTTAAATACCGTTAATGTTAGACTTCAAGTGTTGAAATTGCAAATGTTTATAAAATTAACAAATCATATTTTGTTCATTTGTTTCAGTAAATCTGATTTTAACAAATCTGGTTGCACCAAAGTTTATTACAAGAAATTAGTTTGTAGGAAATAATTGTGATTCAACTATTATAGTAAATCTCATTAAATAAATTTTTTTTATTTGTATTAGTCTATTTTAAAATATTATGTTAATGATATTAAATGAATCAATTTTATTACTTTCAGACATTTGATAATATTGTGTTAGTGTAAATAGTCATTTTCTTTCGGAATGTTTAGAGCATTGACAAATTCGTTCTTGAAAGATGAAAATTCAAAATTTAGTCCCCAAAAATGAAAAAAAGTGCAACAAGTTCATTCATTTGTTACCGTTAATGAAAGAACATATGTGACACATAGGGACGAAAGTGTCACAAAAATGATTACCAGCATGGTTATTGAATAGATTGGATCAAAATGTTAGTAAGTTTTCATTTGATCAAAGTGTCAGTAAGTTTTCATTGGACAAAATATTATGTTCCAACAATGTGTCAATGATCTGAGAAGACAAACAAATAGTTGTAGCAAATTTGCAATGCATGTAAAATGATATACTAAAATTTGAATTTTCATATCTCAGAATGAATTTGTCAACATTTTACATATTCAGGGATGAAAATGACTATTTATTCTAAATTGCATTTTACCCTTAAATGAAACAAAATTTGGATTTGACAAATTTGTCCAATGGAAACTCACATAAGTTTTAGTCAAATAAAAATTTACTGACATTTTGATTCAATCTATTCTGCAGTCATGTTGACAATCATTTTTTCGACATTTACATCCCTCTGTATCACGTAGACTTTTCATTAACGGTAACGGATGAGAGTTAACAGATTAATAGATTTGTTGTATTTTTTTACTTTCGACGACTAAAATTTGAATTTTCATCTTTTTTGGACGAATTTGTAAGGTCTCTACACATTCAGGGACGAAAATGATTATTTACCCTATTGTGTTAATTATATTAGATATTTTGATGAATCATGATATTAAATAGTAGTTCTAAGAAAAAAAAGATCAAATTTAAATGGATAACCTGTTGGATCGAACCGAACCAAACCGTTCATGAACGGATTGGATTAGATTTCAAAATTATTTTTTCTAAAGATTAAACCGATCAAATTTAATTAAGTTGAATCCTAAATTTAACCAAAATCAATCCAAAAGCTACTCTTAAACACACCTACTTTTCACATAATATTTCACCAAATTCACATGGCAATACTGCAGCACAGAAAAATTCACACGGTTTGGTGGTCAGATCCTACTTAAAAGTTGTCAAACCAAATTTGAAGAATGGGCATTGTGATAACGTTTTGTGTGCATTAATTTAAATCTTGGCATTGCTTAGTGATATTTATTTCAATAAATGGTTTTTAAAATAATACTGTAACAATTTTTCTAACTTATGCATTAATAGTATAAATTAAGAGGTGAACAAATATAAATTTTTATTTTGAAAATAATTTATCATATTAAAAATATATAAATTATTTATTACGTAAAATAATTCTATTTTTTTTACTCTGTAACCATTAATATGCCCAATTATTATCGAGCAATAAGCTTTGAATTTAATCTTAAACGTATTTTTCTTTTTATATGTGAGAGCATTAAAAATATCCTAAATTATAAATAGTAACATATATCTAACAGTTGTTTAATTAATATGAAACAATTACTTGATGGAAGGTAATTTGATGTTATGCTTAGTGCATGTCTAAGGTATCATTTAGACCCTCGCAAAAGCATCTTAAGGTTAAGGGCAAAAGATACACTAAAGTTCATTATTCAAAATACGTTGATATTTAAATATTTTATTTTTTAAAAGACGTACCCTACGGGTCAACGCCTTTTATTTATTTTTTTTCTATCGTATCATATTATTTATTATACCTGTAACTTTCTTTTTTTCTTACTCTCACTAGATATAGAATAACATAATGAGTGTCTAAATATATTTTTCGTTCAAATATAGCTTTAATCTAATTGTGGTCGTTACTCACGGGGTATCATGAGTGTCTAAAACATGGGTGGTAACCTTTTTTGATAGGAACTCACATCACATGCATATATTCAATAAGATGTTTACACTTAAGATTTACCATTATTTTTCGAAGTAAGATTGTGAGCGTCATCGATCTGTGTTTTGTCTCTTAAATATGTGTTTGTGTGGTGGGATAAATTTGTTAATATAACCTTGCTTGTTTTAATTTATAATTAATATACTAATAAATTTTAATTTTAATTTTAGAATTATTAAAATAATTTTAAAGGTGTAACTTACTAAAATATCTATTTTGAAAAACAAATAGAAATGCTCAACTTAATTTTTTGAATAATTATTTAATAAATTATAGAATTTTTATTAATAGAAATACTCTTAAAATATAATATATCAATATATTCTTTACATAAAATAAATGAAAACATATTGCCAATTGATTTATATTAGATGAAGAGACTGACACTTCTTATATATAATTAAAAATTAAATCTAACCAACAAAAAAATTACTATATTTTTAAATTTTTATGTCATAAAAATTATTTTTTAATAAATTAAGAAGATAAAAAGATGTCATCTCCCCTCCCCCATTTATGTAATTTTAGTGGAAAAGTTCTTATTGAGTCCCACAAAAAAGGAATTTTTTACTCTTTCTTATGTCTTCTCTCCAATAAATATTAAAACTTAGTATTTTTATTTAAATAAATAGTACTAGTATATGCCCTAATAGTATAAATTATTTTTATATTACTATTTAATCACGTAGTACACATTGCCATGTATGATATAAATTTGTTGATATTTATAATGATTATTTTAAAAATTATAAAATAATTATTTTTCATTAGTTGGTAGCATAAAACTTTTATATTAACAATGAATAGAAATTATTTTTTTCACTTTCTTGGAGGGATGGTTGTTTACAAAAGATATCTAAGAGACTAATAAGACATGATGTGGGGAACCCGGAGTTGATAAAGCGTAGATTTCAGACAAAAAAGAATTATTTTCCTCCAATAGACTTCGAAACACTGTGAGCATGTTCAGTTTAATTCATTTAAGGAAACACGTATATTCTTTTTTCAATTTTTTCTTTTGAAAGTTAGCAAATATTAAAATAAGATAATTAAATGAAATAGGTATTTTGAGTCAACACTAATAAATTCCTAAAATTGTTTTATGTACCATCATGTTAGCACTCCACCAACGGCGCGAATGTTACGATAGCTTTAATTTATGCATAGTAGACTAAACATATATATTACATTGAATAATGATAATGTCTTACTTATTCATAGACCCTTCATAAGAGGAGAAATTACGAAATAGAAAAATAATAAAAGGAAATACAATTTTTTTCGATAACTAAAAAATACATTAAGTGAGTATATAAAATAGAATATAAACAATTAAGGCTATTATACGTTAGCTGCTTATATTTATTTATTGTTGACAAAATATTTCATTTTTCGGTTAATTTTTTCCAGGAAAACACAAGGATTCAGGCACTGCAGTTAAATATAAAATTAAAGTAGATCTATAATTAATAAATTATAGCTTACATCACGTGTATCACCTTTCTAGCTAGGTTGTTATGGAGTATGGACTTATGGCCATCCTATATATATTGCTTGGTGGTTAATCTAAGTTTGGAACTGTTGTTTCAGCACATTTTTTAGCTGTTCGGGCCAGGCTAGAGAAGTTGTCTAGTTAATCACCATGAAAGCATTTGAAAAGTTCTCTCTAGCACAAACAGTTTACAATGTATATATAAAAGAAAAATGAAGCCGAGGAATCACCATAGCCAGAAGAGAATTAAATTTGTTTGATTGCTTTATAGGCAAGCCCTAGTAGGCACTGCTGAAAACACGGGGAAAGTTTATTAATTGCAGCAAAAGCATTTATGATAATTAAAGAAAGACATGAATCAAAGCATTCAAATACATTAATCTCTCTGATGAACCTAAAAAATCACATCTAATGAAAGGTCCTTGATTAGAGAAAAAGAAGGTTTGACAAATGAAACATTAGTGAAGCGTCTAAATCGTTAAAAAGGAAAAATACACCACATGTCCACACTAGCTGCACAGTGCACACTCATTATTCCACCACACAGAACCAAAGCAGACAAAAAGAAATCAAATTGGAATTAGTAATAGGAAATAAAAAGGCATTTGTAGACAATTAAATTAATATAGAGGGAGTTCTAAAGGCTAAATTATCATTAATGAAGAGGAATTGCAAGTATAGTCAAAACTGACACACATTTCTTCTAAAACTTTATTTTTTCTTTGCATCATTCATAAAGTAATAAGCCAGCAGATAAAGCCATTCCACAAACGAACTAAGACATTCTTTCTTGCACTAAAGAGCAGCTGCAGACAAACAAGGTGAATTCTCTTTCTCATATCCATCTTTGTTGCTTTTGTCTGTCTTTTCTACTCCGAAATATTTATGATACTACCGCTCACTGGGCAAACATGGTGTTCGGTTTTTTCTCTTATCTTTTCTTTGATGCACAACTTCTGAGATTTGGTTTGGTTTGTTTAAAAGCTGACACAAACATGAAGTTCCACTAGATTTAAGATTTGTCTGTATCTTTGTTTTAATTTTCTAGCTATATCAAGGATATGATATTCATGGCATATGTAGTTGCAAACTCCACCGTATATTGGCCTCCTATATCTTCTTCCTTTCTACAAAAATTAAAAATAAAAATTTATGATCAGATCCTAAACACAAAAGACACTGCCCCAGCTTTAACCTTAATTTACTCTTTACCTTCTTGCTCGTGTGATGATTATTGTCAAATATATAGCAGGAAAAAGAAAAGGATTATTAATTTGTTATTATTGTTGATTCTTTAAGTTTACTCATTATTTCTCTTGTTTTGACTGTCTTGTAAATTAGCTCCTTAATTTGTTCGCGTAATGAAGTTAATTATTACCAAGTCATGCTCTTGAAATTTTTTGTCTGTGTGAATTCTTATCACATGTGAACATTACGTAATTATACATCTTTTGGCGTTCGTTAGGAGGTTGGATTAGATAGTGAGATCCTCCATGGAAGATATAGGTCCGAACTCATGCACAAGGCAAGAGGCAGAGAAGAAAGCAAGACCTCAAGAGCAATTGAATTGTCCAAGGTGCAGTTCAACCAACACAAAGTTCTGTTATTACAACAACTATAGCCTCACACAGCCCAGATACATCTGCAAGACTTGTAGAAGGTATTGGACAGAAGGAGGGTCTCTCAGAAACGTTCCCGTTGGAGGTGGTTCTAGGAAGAACAAGAGGGTCACCTCATCAAAGGTTCCTCCTGACTTGAATCCACCAAGCCTCTCATCAGTCTCAGCTATTTCTTCCCAAAACCCTAAAATGCAAGGAGTCCATGACCTTAATCTAGCTTTTCCTGCAGCTATGGACAATTATCATGGAATGTCTCCATATGTCGAGATGCCAAAACTTGAAATTGGTGGTGATCACAGTACTAGTCATAGTCATCACCATAGCCCTTCTGCTGTTGAGCTACTACGGTCTGGCATGACATTTAGGGGTTTGAATCCTTTTGCTCCTAATTCCTTGATGTCAAGCTCAGATCATTCCCTCTATACAACTGGCTATCCCATGCAGGAAATTAAACCAAACCTTAGCTTTTCAGTTGATGATGGGTTTGGAAATAGATCATATGGGGTTCAAGAGAATGGTGGTGGGAGGCTTTTGTTTCCTTTTGGAGACATCAAGCACCTTTCTGCGGGTGTTGAAGTGGAACACAATAAAGAACAAGGAAACAATTCAACTGGATATTTGACTGGTTGGTGAAGGGTCTTCATGGCAAGGAGATTATGAGAAGAAATATTGAGAGGACATATAAACCTGCATTGTTTTCTTTATCTTCACTGTCTCTATCTATCCTTTCTCACATGGATCACTATGATCTATCTGCTTGAAGTTGTTCAGATCACTAACGATAGGGTTACTCTGTTTTGTATACATTATTATTATTACTACATTTCTATTCGAGTAATAGCAATGTGAGGGTTTTACAGCTCATCTTGGTTGTTTTTAATGTTTAGAGAGATAGATAGAAGAAGAGGTGAATATAGGGTCTGCTTTTGTTCAAGTCATGCAATGGCCTGTATTCATGAATTCTTCTGTCAGGAGTATATATATATATCTATCGCCTTTATTGATGTATGCATGCTTTCAAAGATTTGGTCCAAAATGACTTTTGATGATTAAGGAAAAAGTCAGATATTCAAGTTTGTAACCATAATTATACATGTATTGGATTGGTTGTGAGTGCTTTGTGAGTTCTTTCCTATTACTATTTCTATCTATGTCTGCAAAAATTACTGGGTTGTTCAGCTTTGATATCTAACCTAAATGAGCACATCCGAGATTCTTCCAACTATGAAAGCACTTGGTGGAATTATTCGGAAGAATAACATCAAAAGAAAACTGAAAAGGAGTATTTAGCTGATCTGGACGTCACACACACTTGCAATGCAAGCTCGGATTGCAAATTACATTTGTTAATTAATCTTGAAAACTTGATTACCTGCCCCAACCAAACACTAATTAATTACCTAATACAATGGACAACCACTTGCTTATTTTAGTTGGAAGACTCACGACATATTCTTCATTCCATTCCATGACTTATGATGTCCCGTGTCATCCATTAGCTGAATTTAATTATAGTATGTGCAAAGAATAAAGAAAACTCCCTAGGGCCCACCTTTTTCGGTATTCGTAGCCTGGGACCCTCAAACATTCCCTTGGGTCAAGTGGAAATCATTTCACTCACGTAGGTCAATGCCTTCACATGTCGACGATTAATTAACTATTAGTTTTTCGCCATCATTAGTTATGATTTTCACTTCCAGCAAGTTCTATTGGCAGACAAGCAACTTTTGTAAACGTGTATGTCTCTCTTATTGTGCCATAGTCTCCTTGCTGATTTCTCCTTTTGGGGTGTACGAGTATCTTTGCAAATCAAAATCTCCTTTCTGCAATGATCACATATCATGTTTTTTTACCCTAAAGAGAAGTTATAATAGACATTATAAGAGAAGGAAAACAAAAATAAAAAAAGAACAAAATGAACTGTGGAGATCAAATCCTCGCACTAATTTATGTTTCACGATTTAATAAAAAAATTAAACTAACTCAAAAAAGGAATATTAACATTTTTTTTTAACTGATATGATTTGTTACAAGAAAAGTAGAAGAAAACAATGATGGAAAACGGAAAACCTAACCCAACCGTCAAGAGAGAGTAATTAGAGAGAGAGAGAAAAAATGTCTGCCTCTGAATCATAACCTTCGTATGTATAGAAAATATTATGTTTAGAGAAGAATATCTCACTTTTTACGTGTTTATTGTAAGTGATAAAAATTTATTCATTTTTTACATCAATTATATCAATTATATATATATTGATATAAAAAAATATCATATTTATATCAATTATGTGTATAGTCAATATAAAAAGTTATATTTATAGATCTGAATTTATTTGAACATACATCTAAGTTTAAAAAATAACACATTTTAATATTTTGAAAAGAAAAAATGTACTAAAAATTTTACAATAAACAAATTTTAAATATTTACATATTTTATAAGAAAAATATATATTTTAACCCAAATTTTATACATTATTAGTGTAAAAGTTTTAATTTTCAATCAATTTTAGTGAATTACAATTCATTAATGGAATGTGACGTTAAAGTAGTCAGACTAAAATTCAACCTTCTAAATATGTGATATTTTATAATTGATTGACCATATAAACAATCTTTACACTAACAATGTTTGCCAAGTAAATTCCAAAATAAAATAAAAGATGCCCCTTTCTCGAAAAAACAATAATAGTCAAATAAATTTAAAATGGAATGCATGAATTGTCTAATAAAACATACAGTAATTACTAGTACATTACTATTTAAAATTAAACGTATGTTTGAATGTTCATTTGTTTAGGAACCTTAAACATATTTTTAAAATCACAAACTTAGAGCATGTTTGTTTGTCTGTTGAAATTGTTGCAACACAAATACCAAAGCAATTTTAATGCACAAGAGTATCCTTCCTTTTACAAATGTAAGTTGGTGACATAGGAAGGTAACCCATATATAGGCTTAGAGAGTGTCTTTAGAAATTCGTTTGCATTGATGCAAACAATAATTTATTATTTCCAAAACAAAAAACTAGAAAGTAACATTTTAATTTATTCATATTCAATGTAGTTTCCCCACATTCAATGTAAATCAATCACTTTGTATATTTTTTTGGGTCTAAAATATAAGATTTGTTTTAATCTCAAATAGTAGAAAATTTAACTAATTTAACTTTATTTAATGAGATTATTTTTAAAATATCCTCCATTTAATTAAATTTTTGTTTCAACAATTGTTTTATTCTTTAACATTAAGTTCCAATGAATGAATGATAGTTTAAAAAAATATCTATGTATTAAATGAAATTGATACTAATGATTCTAATCAACTTTCTTAATAAGCATAAGTTAAATTTTTTTTCTTATATTTGAGATGAGAGAGAGTACATATTAGTACTAATATTCTTTTTACTTGAAACGTGTAAATATCCCTTTGAAGAGCTCAAAACGTTTAATTAATCCCAGTACACTGAAATTAATGCTAAAATATTTAGAATTGTTGCATAAAAATATTTAGAATTGAGAAATATTATTTGTATAATAAATTGTACAATAATTTTGTCAAAAAAATAAATTGTACAATAATGAGAAGAAAAAGAAGAAGCATATATATGATGTACAATAATATTATGATATAAATTACAGTATGAATTGTTACATAAATTCTTATAATACACCTCATTAGAATTATTGCATTGCATATTCAGCTACGAAGTACTAAAGCAATTTTGTATTTTACTATTTTTAGATTGCACTGCGGATCCGGAATGCATTTCTAGGCTCGGCCCAAATATGGATGTTAGCCGTGGTTTCCCGATGAATAATTTGTGAACCATTACCGATCAAGTTGAATGTGTCTTATAACTTTTTTTAAAGAACATTTGAGTCCTAGTAAAGACCTAACAATAAACTATTCACTTAGATTTCAGTAGATTATTACTTCAAAGTCATTAATATTAAAAGCATTAATTTTTAGAATGGATTATATTAAAATATTGATGTATTTAGAAACGACATTTTAAAGGCGAGTTTCAAACAATTAATTTTGTTTAAATAATCAAATATATATATATATATATATATATATATATATATATATATATGTATGTGTGTGTTTCTTAAAATATTTGTAAGTATCACACTTAAAATTAAGAAGAAAAAAACCTATTAATTTAGTCCTCAGCGTTGTGTTACTGTATTAGCACATCATTTAAATTGTCGATATATTAAATCTTCAAAGAAAAAATAATAACCTTATTAGTTTGTCAACAAATTAATTTTTTTAAAATTAAAATTCCGCTACATTTATTTTTATAGAGGCTAAAGTGACGACCCAAAAATACGATCTAGGAGAATAAATTGACTGTGTTCACATGATGCCAGTTGTAAGATTTGAACATAAAAACATTAATATCTTCATTGTAGACAAACAATTTTGCAAATGTTATCATTTAAAATTTAGATACTACCGGTTAAAATTGCTATGTGAATTTCATTCCTGCCAACATTTTTCTAATTAATATCTTCATTAAAGATCAGCCTAGTGGTTAAAGTTGGGATAAATACAGTGAGAGTTAGGATATATATACATAAAACTTAGGTTCGTTCTTTATTATTCATGTTGCCAAAAAGATCAATATCTTCATTATAGACAACAATTTGTCAAAAGCATAAATATAATTCAATGTGATTTTCTATGATGCACAACAAGATGGTTCAATCACTTTTGTGGGTAGAATGTTGCATTATTATAGGCAACTAGAAGAAAATTTGTCTCAGGAATACATCACTTTATAGTTGCTACTATAAGTAGTAATATTGTTCCATTATCATCCCAGACACAACTTGAATAACTAGACACCAATTACAGAAGATATAACGTGAATGAAGACATATCTGCTATGAACTAGTGTATAACTAACAGTGACACATGCAACAGTTTCATGTGCATCATAAGGATGAAGAGCAATGCTAAATCATCTGGTGGTAATCTGTCTGTCTGAAGTTTCAGGTTCAGCTACCTCCTCCTCCTCCTCTTGACAAATCCATCCAAGGTTCACAGCCAAGTCTTCCACTGGCACCTTGATCACATCACTTCTGACACCAATGTCAGTTGCATATCTGCTCATGCAGTACATTCCTGCAGTTACAGTAGCAACACCAACAGGACTTGGCATTAACAACTTGAGAGGAGAAGAGATCATTGCAGCCAATGGAGCACCAATAACAGAAGAAGCTTGGCCACTTCTTCCAACCCCTTGCTTGTCTTGTATCAAAAGACCAGTTTTGCAGTACAAGGCAAAATCCTCACAATTGTTCTGAAAAACATTATAATTTCCAAAGCCGTTTTGAAGAAGATACATTGCTCGATGAATAACAGTCTCTGGTGGGTCAGCTGATGCAGTAGTGCATGTGCCACCCCTTATTCTGCTGAGGAAAACAGATGGTGAAACCTCATACTCAAAACAGTAAAGAGACCCATTTCGAAGGAAGCAGTCTAAGCAAGAAAGGACTACTCCACTGTTTGGTTGTCTGAATCCACAATCAGGAAAGGTTGGACATGGGTTTGATGTTGGATCATCCCAGTTTGATGATGACTCAGTCATTGACTTTAAGTTTCTTTCAGGTCTGAAATGTACAACCTTGCTTCCCCCAACAAAAATGCCTGCAAGGTATTTAGATTCAATCTAACTTAAATTTAAGCTTGATTCAATACACAAGATTTTCTAAAGCCATACTGAATTTAGTTAGATGTCAAAGATCTTGCCCATATCAACTTGAATAAGTGGAAAACTGCAGAAAAGGTTGATTCGATACTATAATGCAATGGCATCTTACATCAGGTTCTGACAAAACTGGAGAGCCAACAGAAGTAATTTGTCTTTAAACTAACAAAATCAAACAATGACAGTGATATTCTTCATCATGGATGTTGTAAGGACTAGCAAGCAGCAGGGAGGTCTTAGGAATTAATCCTAAGAAAAAGATACAGTATAATTGACATGCAGCATAAACTGAAACAGTGTAATAGAAATGTTATAAATGATGCAATGTAAAAACAGAATTATGAATTACCTACAAAGAGACTAGTTGTTTTCAGTAAGAAAGCACAGAACAGCTACCTTTCCAGTGAGTCATTCTTTCATTGTGTAGTAACAATATTAAGTAGTAAAAAATAATGATTGTGTTCATTTTCATGGAAAAAATTCCCTAGTTATTTTGGCTGCATCATCTATCTTGAAAACTTAAAATGAGCGGTATAACTCTAAAAAGAGTAACAAACGAAGTCAGAGGTAGAAGCATTTAAACAGACAAATACTTAGAATTTCACAATAATCAAGCATCCGCCAGAGAAAGAAGATTTTCCTTTTCACCCTGCTAACACAATGATACTGCAACTTCTATATAACAAATACAGGTACAGGCATTAAAAGAAAAAGAAAAGAAAAAGACAATAATGATGGGCAAGGCTAACCCACCACCAACAACGTTAAGAAACTGAGGATTTTTTTTTTGTCTTAACCCTCCGGTTCATCAAGGAAAAAAGATTGACTAATCCGGAGTTCGGCTGGAAGATAAGTGAAGTCTGACCAAGAAACTGAGGATAAAAAGACAACTAATGGCATGTACTTCTAATGCTGTCATGCCACAATCAACATACCTCCAGGTGCTGAGTTATGACCCATGAAACAGAACATTCATTGTCCAAGGAAAAACCACTATATGGTTTCATTGAACTATACCTATTTATATATTATAGAAATTGTATGATTTGTATATTAGCATCGTTACTTTCATGACAGGCACAGCATTTGTCCCATGACAGAAGTTCTCTCCCAGAGGAACTAAATTAGAATAATTAAACTGAAATCTAAATGATACTTGCTTCAGACTCATCAATCAGTCCATATGAACTTCTGCAAATGATCATTTTATCATTTCATGCATCATCACAGGTCATTTATGTTGACTTTCAAACAAACAATCCTGATTCAAATCGAGTGACGTGAAAGCTTAGTTTACTGGAGAGCTTTGCTTCCTCACTTTAACAAAGAAAATGAGACCAAAATTCTTCTATTACCCTACATTCTACCTCTGCATACAATGTACAGATAAAAACACATAATCAGATGAATTATTCTGTCGAAAATTACCACTATATATGTACAGAGAATACTTAAGGTTTTATCAATTGAATCGTAGATAACTCCTAGTCTAGTCCAACAAAGATAAATTCATAATAAAATTGAAAACATTTTATATGCCCAACCCCATACATATTCTGCTCTATAATCCCAATTTGACACCATGTTGAAAATTACATAATTACTGCAATGCCTACTAAACATGATGCGTAGCTGATTTCTTCATTGTGGCAAAGAAAACACAAGTATAAATAAATAGAGTCCGAATCCACACACTGACACACCAAAATCAAACGACAGGGACAAACAAGAAGAGTAGTAGAAACAAACGCTTCACGGGACCCAGCAAACACATACGTTGAAAGAAGAGAAAAAAAAATTTCTCTCCAACACCCATCAATCGAAAGTCAAAAAAGCATTTTTTTTTCTTACAAATCACGAAAACCCAAATTGAATTGACAAAGAAAACAAATGAATTCCCCGTGGCAGGGGACGGGGGTCCTTCAACAACAACATCACTATCGACCCATTTCGTAATAATTCTGCAAACACATCGCATAATTTTTTTTTTCAAAAAAAATAGGGAAAAAAAATAGAATGCAGGAGGCGATGCAGAAAGCCCAATTGCTGAATGCTAGATCAGAGAAGCCACATTGCAAATAAGCAAATTAAATCCACAATTAAAAAGAAAAAAGAATGAAATATAATTTTGTTTAGAGAGAGAGAGACCATGATGAGAATAGGTGAAAACAGCTCTGTATGTGTAGATGTGATCGCCAGGCTTGATCTCATGTCTCTCCACTCTGTTAGAAAGCAGACCCATTTCTCACTCTGTCACCGTAACACCACTCCAAGCTACATAGCATAGTAAACCAGAAACCGAAAAAAGAGAAAAAGAACGAGTGCCACTTTTCTTATTGCATTGGGCTTGGCCCCACACTCATTGTAATTATTCAAAAGCACAGCAGCAAGAATGTTATTTTATTATTGTCCCGAAAATTAACTGAAAACCAAACGTAATAGCGTGTGGAATTGGAATGTGTGTGGCAATCAATGGTAAACTTCTCAGTCGTCAACAACTTTCACCCAATCCACATGCTAACCTTTGTTTATCTGGCACAAACTGATAGCGACGATGATCATGAATGGATGGATGATGATTAACAACGATGACCCTTTTGTTTTGTTTTTTTTCATTCTTCTCCTAACAGTTGACCCGGAAGGGACGGACAATGATGTTTTGGTCTTCCTATTAAATTATCATCGTACTGGATAAATAATCCTTGGCTTGGGGTAGTTAGACAGCTAACTTAATTATATTAGGAGCAAAAGTTTTCTACACCATAATAATTTTATTTGATTTAACTAATATTGTTTTTCCTTAAAAATATCTAATGTATCTTATTAAAAAAGATAGATAACCTAATAAGCATATTAACGAAATCATATATTATATGTTAGTATGTAACTTATACTATTACACTACTAAAAAATTTAGAACAGATTATACCAACATTCTTGTACTTTCTTTAAAATTCAAACGACATGTGTATCTTTTTAATTTTATAGTAACCTTCCTTAAAAAAATTATACAATGTAATGTATTTCTTGACTAACAAGGAGTATAAGTGTGATGTATTTCAAATATTTTTTTTTAGAAGATGTATTTCAAATAATTAAAAAAAAGGTAAGGTTATTATGTGAATTTCAAAGAAATCACCGGAGGCCATATCAATATAATTTACTCATAACTTTACATATAGATAGACACAGAGAGAGAGGTTATTGGGAAAAAATAATTAGTATTGTTTTAATAGTTAATGTATGATTTAAATTTATATTTTAACCAAATTTATAATCCTTTTTATATAAATATTATTCATAAATAACAAATATTAATAATTAAAATTATATTCTAAATATCATGTATAAATTTATTATAAATTATATTTTATGCAGTTTGATTTATATTTGTATGTTGTAATAAACTATCAAAGTTTACGTGCGTGTATGTAGGAGCAATAATATGTTGAGAGGAAGAACAGAAGAAGTTTCTGCCGCAAAGCGACCCATGAGACTTTGGATTCTTTGCCACATGAACAAGTGATACCTCTCTTTTCATCCTTTTTCGCACCCTTCTTTTTCACGTTATCGCTTTTGTAAAGAAATAATGAATTAAAAGATTAACAAATGACAAAGATGAAAAATGATTATAACAAATCATGTTCTCTCTCCCCTTTCTTAGTGTGCAGCAGAATCATGTGTAGGAAATAATGGGGCTCAATTCTTATGTCTATTAGTGGTTAATTTATTTATGTCATGTGATTTTACATGGATTTTCAAACTGTTATCATCTGAAATCATAACTCTTACTTTTACGATTTCATAATAATTTAAGATACGCTTGCAGAGTGACCACATGCACCTCACCTTTCATTAAGTTGACCATTCAGCTCATCAGAGACCAGGCAAGAAAAATTTTATCCTCCCCCGGAGACAAAATTTATTGTTAGTTTGCATCCTTTCAAGCATGCTTGTCAATGTTGTTAGCTTTTTATGTAAAAATAGGTTGCAATAACCATCAGAGGGTTATTGATGATAAACAGCTCTAACAAGATTGTTTGATTATGGCCCATAATTTAGTTTATTGTTGTTGATATTGGATGTCTGCTTTGCTATCTATCTCATGGTAGAGCAATTAAATAATCACAGTATACATTTTAATTTTTTTATTATTTGAAAATTACAGGACAGAATATGCCTTCAGAAAGTCACGATACTAATCCCTCTGTTAACTCCTGATTTGGTCTCAAGATCCAGGCAAAAGTGAAGTATGAAGTAACTTCTAAATTCGTACATCTATTTTCTTTAGGCAGGCATCTCACTTTAGAAGAAAGAACCAAATTCCTGTTTGTGCTATTCCATTTCTCGTTCTGTTGCTTCTTTATAAATTCGTACATCTATTTTTTTCACATTACTGAAATGATATTTCAAGAATTTCTAAGAAGACCTAAATATGATTAACTTGATAAATGATTAAATTTTGTTTTAGGCCTCTAATAAATTTTTTCATTATTGTGAGTCTTAATATATTAAAACTTTTGTTGAGTCCCTATCATTAATTTAGTGATGATGTATCACCTTACAAATTAATCTTCTTAACATTATCAACAACCTTAATCATATTTAAGTCTTCTATGAATTAAACAAATATCCAGTCTATTAAAAGAATTTTTTGAATTCAGGTAAAAAATAAAAAACATGTTAAATATTTTAAATTACAAATAAGATATACATAATTAAGTCCTTAAAATAACAGATCTTATTCAGTAAGAATACATTAAGAGATATAATCTCTCTCAAGAGAACGGACCCCAATTCAATATATGGGTAGAATATACAAAGAATGGTAAAAATAAATTGGATCACAACTCATTCTAGCACTATAAGAATATCTGCCAATCATATACTTTCACATCAAAATGTTTTTCATCTTCTAGTCGCTGTCTCAGTTCCTTGGCAAGCTGTGCATCTTTTGCAAGTAACAGAGCAAAGCCCCCACCACCAGCTCCAACCAGCTTGTAGCCACAGCAGTAAGGAGTGGCAAAAGAAAATAGTCTGTCAACAAACTCGTTGCTGCAGTAAGGGTCAAGTTCCTGATGCAATCTCCAAGCCTCCAGCATGATCTCACCAAGTTCATCTACGTCACAGTTCATCAAAGCTTCTCTCCCAATCTTCGCCAGTTCAACAAGGCGCTTGATACTCGACACAAGAAGGTTATCACGGCGAAGATATCTAACAACCACCTTCTGCAGCACCTTATGTGCAAGTCGAACCTACAACACAGTTAATGTAGAACCAAAATCAATAGTTAATTTGTGAAAGTGGTTGAATTAAATGAAGTGCAGCACTAGCTACAAAATTACAAAACCAAATCAAATTTGTACATTATATAAATAAAAAACAAAAAGAAGCATATCCCCTCCTGAATTTTAGTTGGGAAAACTAGTGTTAGTTGTCCCATAAACTAGTGTTACCTGTCCTCACTATTTTGCTCCAATACATTGAGAAGAAAAAGGTTTCTATACATAGGATATAACGTTCACAAAGGGTTAAAAAATCTCCGGGGGCTAATAGACAACAGTGACAACACAGATATAACAGCCTTACCACTGTAATCTATGAAGTTAATTTGATAAAACCCACATACAGATAATTTTATTGTATGCTATCAACAAAAACTTTCTAACAGAAACAGTTACCCAAAGATCATTATATGCCTGATCAACACACTAGTGTGCATGTTTGGTTTTCAAGTGAAAAAAGTACTTTTGAGGCAAAAGTAACAATACAAAATGTACATTTATATAAGAAACTGATACTTACTTGACCAGTAAATACCACAAGAAGCCGTTGCTGCAACTCAGAAATCAACTGAGGTAAAGCCAAAAGAGGGAAAACTTGAAGCCGCAGTGGAATTCCAGGAAAGCTTGAAGTACATTTAATCCCTGGGAACAAACCCCCTATTTGGTCCTGCCAGCCACCTCCTGTACCCATAAGTTGTTCTAACACTAAAACAAGTCTAGCGACATTCTCTGTGCTGTCATCCCCATCAATTATTTGGAGAAGCCCTTTCACCACTGCAGCAGCTAAGATACTAGAAGTACCCAATCCACTGCCCCGGGGGACATTGGCCCATGTTTTGATGTGCATGCCCATATCTACAAGAATGTTGTCATGAATAATTCCAGTCACAAGTAATGCAGATTTGACCAGCCGAAATGGATCATCTACATCAAATGGTGCACAAATAGACTTATAATCTTCAACAAATAACTGGTTCTCTGCATCATCAGTAAATAATATTCCTTCTGCTTTAGTCGTCTCTATGATGGTGCCAATTGGAGGAGAACCTTCCAAGCTTATTGCCATATTCAAAACACATCCAGCACGTTCAATGCTCCATGGAGGGGTATCACTCCAACCCCCAACAAAATCTACACGAACTGGTAATTCTACTTTTACCCTTCTAGGATGGAAAGGCAGATGAGTGCAGTTATCATGATGATTATTCTGGAACTCCTGATAGGAAAGGCTACCAGCAGACTTTGATAAATGTTCTACAGGGGGAAAAAAGAAACACAGGTTTCAGCCTCAGAAAATTTGTTTTTCTAATTTATTGCATGAATGAAGAAGTAATTGTTTCATTATTCATAATTTCATATACAGGGATAGAGAATATGGTATTACAATTAATTAAAAAAAAACTCACTTTAAGAAGTTGTAACCACTCTTTTGGTGTCAAATGATCCTGAATTGTATTATCATTCTTATTCTTATAGATATATTATTCTCGATTCCTGTATTTTGAGAAATAAAAAACAGAGAGAATACTCTGAGAAATTGATATTACCCACCATTAATTGCACATAGATGTTATTCCTTACATTTCACTAATTTATCTTCCATAGAAAATTTGGGTATTCAATAATCAATAGTTTAATCATTATATTGCACATAGATGCTATTCCTTACATTTCACTAATTTATCTTCCATAGAAAATTTGGGTATTCAATAATCAATAGTTTAATCATTATATTAATTTCTTTAAACTAGTAATCACACTAGATTTTCATTCATTATTTTGATACTAACAGGTAGCTTATAGTTTTATACTAATTATCCTAATGTGCAATTCATTATGACTTAAAGTTAAAAGTTAAACCTAACCTGTAGAAAGCAAATGATCCTTACTCTAAATATAATTTAATATCACATTCTCGTAAGTATTTCTGTAGACATCTTTTTCTATGTTGAAGCTAAAATCATTAAATGAATCATATTTATTTTCTCCATTAACTTGAGCAAAGGAATTCATCAACTTGTTCAAAGACTCCTCTCTGTTCTCCCGCCAAAAAATTGAATGCAAGATGCACTAAATTGTTGCAAATTTGTTTTTTGAGTATGACATCTTGGGGTATGATTATAGCCTATACCTTTGAATCCATATCTTACTGCTGATGCAGTTTCATCAGCCACAGCAGCCCAAACTTTGTGCTCCAACTCGCATGCTGTCCCTTCATCATTGCAAGCACGAAGAAGATCAACTTGCACCTGATATGCCCGGCTTTGGGGAAGTATATTAGAGTTTTGCTCCCGAACTATTGGACACATAGCTAGGAATTCCTTACATATTTCAACTCCAGAACCCTCCTTTTGAAGAATTTCTTCGCATAACTGTGACAAATTGCGCCCCAGCATTCCATAGCTGATGCAAGCTTTTGCAATTCCCGCTGCAAGATCAGCTTGATGATTACTAGAATCTATACATATTGTTGAAAAATCAATTGATCTATGCAATTCCTCCAAACTGATGCGCCGGGAATATTTCCATAAACGAAGCATGGATTCACTTTTTTCATTGGCTAAGCCCATCAACCACATTGCTACCTCGATCATTTGGGCATAAGGAAGTATGGGGAAAATTTTTGAATTCCATAAATACTTTTCAGGGCCTGAGGAGCCCCATAAGTCACTTTCTTGAATACCTAAATCATGTAAAATTTTCTTCCAAGGTTTCCCACAAAATGTACCATCTTTAGAAAGTGAACTTTTGGGGTTATCATGAAGGCCACAATATACTAGGACACGCTCCCTATTTCCAATCAAGGGAACCTCCCAAAGACAATGGCGATCTGGAAGCATGAACTTGATTGAATTTTCAACACTTAAAAGGTTGTCTAGAAAGATATTCACACCAACCACTATACATAAGGAGCCAATATGTATTCCACCACAAATGGATGAATCATATATGAGAGAATCTTCTCCAATTGAGACACCGGGTGCAATTTTACTAGAAAGAATAATAGCAGATGCTGTAATGTCAGATGCAGTGGTTGCTGGAATAGAACATAGATGTCTTCTACCAACCAGTTCTGAACCAACACCACTAAGTTGCTCTAAAACTTCATTTGAGGTGCCAAAATGCAAGAACAACAGATCATCTGTAATGGGAAAATATATGGAAGAGTAAGTTTTAGTACAGATAGATGTGAGGATAAATACAGATACAGATAAATTGCAATTAGGCTTGACATACAGGCACAGTAGCTGAACATCTTCCTCTTTCCCAATTTATTGACTAGTTCTTCACCCAAAGGACGCTTTCTCAGCCACTCATGCTTTGCAGGTACCCAGGCAGCAACCAGATCTTCATATAAACTCATCTACACAACAAATAATTTGTTCTTAGATAAAATACTTCCATTGTTCTGCAAATGAATAAGAGCACCAAGTGCTTTAGTAGGAACAAATGTGCAGACTTCATAACTATTTAAATAACACTAAATTATTTCTGTCAATTGTAATGTATTACTGATTTGAAGAAATATTAACAAAATGAGTAGTAATCATGCTAGAAAGGAGAAGTGGGATAACCAAACTATCTAAATGGAAAAAATAAATAAATAAATAATCAAAAAGTATTATTTGTTAAATTGGAAAGAAAATCTAGTATTGTATGTAAGGAGCAGAACCAAATAACTGCAGTAGGACCTGCCGACCTGAGCCAATATTTCCAAGAAACAGTAAATATTGTTACCTAAAGGCATGAATAGAGATCTCTTGACAACAATGCATTTGTATAATTTACAATGATATTTTACCAAACAAACCAAACAAAACTTTTGGGATCCTTGAGTTGCCAATCTGGGAAAGTTTTATTTAACCAAGACCCTGGCCCAAGGAATGGGTCTCTCAGGTATGCTTGAAGAGATACCCGGTCGAAGACTAAAAAATACTAACTTCTAGGAGCTCTCAGACAAAGCTAGACAAAGATATGATTGACACTGGAATGTATACAAATATTCCTTGGTGTATTCATAACATTTAAAAATTTATGATTTGTTTGGCAGAATGGAAATGTGCAAAAAGTTGTAAAACACGAGAGAAAAACACTCCATAGTTATTTTATAAAAATCAAATAAACTTAGTATCTCTCAAATTGTTATCTATCCCTGTATACAAAAGCATAACAAAAAATTAATTTATTCATTACTTTATTCTCTTTTCTTTTCCATCTGTAAAAATAAACAATATGTTCAAAGCAAAAACTATGTAGTATACCTCTTTTTTGCTCTGCAGGAGCTCTGAAATCATTTGCTGGCAGGAACATGAGAGTGTAACAAGCTCCAACCATGCCTTACCTCTAACTGCTATTATTCCAGTATCAAGAAGTGTTCTACCATCAGCTAAAACTGCCTTACTTTTAACTAGCTCATCTACAGAAGGTTTCTGCAAGAGATTGTCTACTAAACTGACTGCATGACTTTGAGTTGAATGCTCAGTTTCAGCTGCAACAATTACTCCATGGTTTGCAGCAACATCAAGGGTGATTGGAACAGTGATGATGCAAGAAGTGTCCACAGGAAGAGTCATAAGGGATGCATCAAAACATGGGAGTACATCACCAGTCATGGTTAGCATTCCACCTGTGGACGTTGAAAGAGTTCTGTAAGCAAATGCCAGCCATAGCTAACACCAGAGAAAAAGACCAGCAATTATTGAATTTATGGTTAAATAAATTTTGTAACCAATTTCACATTGCAAATTTTAAAAATACATAAACAAAGAATTCCCTTAGACATGCGTGCATATTAGGATGGAGACAAAGAATGGCAGTGGTGAAAATTAAAACTTCTGTGCTGATACAAGTTGGACGTCTAGTTAAAAAGAAGAAAATACAGGGCAAAGATAAGGACAAAACTTACATATAGTTCCTTAGGTGTTTTTGATGTTGTTCTCCAATCAGAATTGGAGTTTCACTTCAGTAATTTTATAATAAAGATTTGCAGTAGAATTCGACAGAGATTAACAAGGTAAAACTCCAATTCTGATTAGATTCTAAGTTTTGCCCCCAAACTTAACAGTTTGAGCATTTTAAAACACTTTTGGGTCATGTTTTGTGACATGGCATGCAAACAAGTAATTGATAAGCTCTTCCACGTAAAAGCTTGTGTCATAAATTTAATCATAAAACTTGTTGGAAATAAGCTTAAAAAGTGGTAAAGTAATCCAAATTGAAATGTATGTATATAAAGTATGTATGTGTGTATGTATGAACCTTGATTTCCAAAAGCTTGTCTTGCACAAGAAGCAATAGCAAGTATATGGTCGAAGAGAAGGGGAACGGGGCCATCAGCGTCATCTGAAGCCAAATAAGGAAGCGGCAGGAACACTTTCCCCATAGGATTTGCCCACGGAACCCGTTTTGAATCCCCTCCAGCATGCAGCAACAGTATATGCTTCTTCGCCAAAAGAGAAACACTTGTATTAATGCAGCGAGCGAGGGCATGGATGGCATTGAGAGTGGCGGCGCCGGATCCGATCCTTTGGCCGAGAGGGTCGGGGACGGCGAGGGTGACGGTGGAGGAAGAGATCCGACCCATCCGCTTGGCCCGCTCCAGCTGCCAGTTGTACAATTGAGCTTGTTCAGGGCTAGCAGCGGTGAGCACAATGGCATCCCACGTTGGAACCCGACACGGGTCTCGCACCGACAGCCTCAGATGGCACCATGATTTCCGCAGAAGGGACGCCAAGTCCTCCTTCTGTTTCACCCTCCACCACCTCTTACCCCTCTCCATCTCACAACACTCAGTCTCAGCTGCCAAGACGACCAATGAAGAAAAATTAACGTTAATCGTTGACCGACATTTTCCCGATAAAATAACAACTGCAGTTGTAACCTGATAAGGATCAAGACCAAAACGACTCAATCAAAATATCGCCAAATAAAAACTACAAGAATGGCGTCGCCCGGACTCGAACCGGAGACCTTCAGTGTGTTAGACTGACGTGATAACCAACTACACCACGACACCCTTTCAATTGTTGTATCGGGAAAAAACTTATTTATATTTATTATACTTTATTTGGCAAAGGAGACTGTCTAAAATTCGAGCGGCCCTTAAAGCATGACACTTCTAAACCAAAGACAATTCATCTAGTACGAACAACTGTTTAATAAAGACAAAAGAAACATATTTTAAGATGCTAATAATTGTATTCTTATTTTTGCTGTTTAATACTATAAGAAAAGTTTTTCTTACATTAAGTTAGTGATTGTGTGTTTGTTTTTACTAATTTTCAATGCATGTTGAATGAGAATCATATTCTTTACAAAAGATAGAAAGAAAAATGCACCTAACTTTTTAAAGTGGTAGTGTGATATCTAGAAGCATTTGCAAATAAGACTGAATTGGCTTAAAATTTAAACCTTTTATTTTTGAAGAATAGTCAAATTTAAAACTATCCTTTATAAGATTAATTTGGAGGTTGAAGGGAGAGAAAATTTGTATGTCTGAACCTCTTCCAATAACATTTTAACAAAACTAACAATTAATATTTATCGATTAAAAAATATTTATACAAATTATTAACAATGAATCATCAAGGACAAAATAGCAAAACCATAATATTTGTTCTAAGTTGAGCCTAAAAAATAGAATATTGTGTGAATGGTGGACTTAGGTATTATTCGTAGGAAAATTGACTTCAATATTTGGATAATATCAATTATTTAACGTTTATGAACTAATTCCCTAAATAACCAAATCAACCGTTGAGTTATATATGAATTGAAATGACCAATCTTCCTTTTCTTTTCAATTGTTGAATTATCTATAAATAGAATGTTCTAGTTACCACACAAGTATTTGTTGTCACATTTTCTTTCGCAACTAAAATCACTTTCACAAATTCTCTCTCTTTTCCTTCCCAACCAACATGTCCAACCACACAAAACCTTTTATTTGTTTTCTTCGTATTTTATTTTTAGATTTTTTAAAGAATTTTTTCTTAGCAAATGATCTAACACTATACCCTTATGTTAAATTTTGTTTCATTTTCAAGTTTTGGTATGTAGGTTGGTGAAAAAATGGATTTTGAGAGGAATGTTGTTTGTAGTTTTGTTTGAAGATGAATTTTTGCTACAATATGGAAGGTGGGGTTTTGGATTTAGGGTCATTGTCTCAAACCATTATCATCGAGTGGTGATGCATATCACGATCGACATTCTAGTTGTTCAACAATAACTTCAAAGCTTTCTTTGAAAGTGATTGTTCATTCACCTCGATTGGAGTTGCCCAACAATATCTTTGACCTCCACATTATTTTGAATAACAACAAAAAGCCAAAACCTTAAAAAGAAAACAAGAATAATTACAAGGCTAATTCTTCAGCCACATAATGGACTCTGGCATTGTATTCCCATTGTCTATGAACAATGGATTCAAAACAAGGGAATCTATTGATTTTGAGGAAATTGTAGAGAAAGATCCCATTGGTTGGTATTGTAGGGTATGATTTTCTTTGTTCATTCCTCATATCCTTTTTTATTTGATTTTTTTAAGGGTTATGAGATGTTTTGTTTGTGATTTTAAGTTGGGTTTTGAACTATCTTATGGATTTAGGTTGAAGACGAACAAGTTAAACTATAAGGGTAAAATTATTTTGATTATCTTTTTGCATTTCATCTACGTAGGAGATCAATCCACTATTTTTTATTTTGTTTATTTTATTTTACATTAGAGAAAAAATTAATTAATATTGATTAGATGTTTTATTCTTGCTCAAAGAACTGATTTTAATACGAAATAGTTAATTTACATTAGATTTACTAATGATTATACAAATTATATATATGCACTACTAAATGCAAAATGTATATAAATATACTTAAATGCACCATCTTTTTCAATTTTTTCAAATAAAACTTTGTCTCCTTACTTTTGGGGTTTAGTTGATACTTGATAACCTACCTTTTTGACACCTTTGTTCTTCTATCTTTATAAATTATCTTAATACAACTTTAAAAAGTAGGTTTATCAATTGTGTTAAACTTTTACTTTATAAACTACATGTATTATTATAATAATTCTTAACAAGCAATCATAATATTTCTACACCATACCCAATGTTTAATAACATAAATAACCATTGATATAGAGAATTTGTTTTGACAAAACATAACCGTAATAGATATGACACACATACAATAACTTGTATAACAATTTATATAATATTATATTTTGTATCTATCTCTCCCATTCACTATATCATTTATTACATATAAAATTCAAATTTATCTATCTTTGTCTCTCTTGGTTGTACATTTTGTTGTACAATTTTTTATGCAAATATCATTTCTTTATTTGAAAATAGTTATAATAAACTCATTAATCTTAAAGAAATTTTTATTCGTGTTTCACTTATTTATTTACTTTGATTTTAACTTTTTTTCCTTTTTCATAGTACAAAAAAATATTGGGCAAGGGTGCTTTCAAGACTATGTATGACTCTAATACTTAATCTTTTTTTTTTAAATTCCTTTCCTTTTCTCTTGATATCTATTTCATTATATCTTGTTTATAGTTATATAGTTTTATTTAGAAATTTGCTTGCATTATTCTAGTAAATTTTTATTTTAAGAAGAAAAAAATGTATGCAATAATATTCAAAGATTCTTAATCCATTTCATTTTTCTCAATATTTGGCAGTTATGAGGGATTTGATGAAGTTGATGGAATAGAAGTTGCTTGGAACCAAGTCCGGATTGATGAACTCCAACAATCAGTAGACGATCTTGCAAAGTTGTATTCTGAAGTTAATTTATTAAAGTATCTAAAACATGACAATATCATAAAGTTCTTTAATTCTTGGATTGATGATAAAAAGAAAACCATTAACATTATTACTGAGCTATTCACATCAGGAAATTTAAGGCAATATGTTCTTTTGAACCTATCATCCTCTTCTTTTATGTTGTTCAATTGTAATATATATGGAATTATTATGTTTATTTGGTTAACAGATATTGTAAGAGACATAGATATGTTGATATGAAAGCCATAAAAGATTGGGCTAAACAGATACTTCAAGGCTTGGTATACCTTCATAGTCACAATCCGCCTATTATCCATAGAGACTTGTAATGTGACAACATTTTTGTGAATGGAAGCCATGGAGAAGTTAAGATAGGAGACCTAGGTTTGGCAATTGTCATGCAACAACCAACCGCTCAAAGTGTTATTGGTGACATTGTTTTCCTTCAACAATATGATTTCATCACACAAACCTTGTGTGTAATGCTAAATTATGTTTTTTTTTGTCATTTTTATTGTAATAGGGACTCCTAAATTTATGGCTCCAGAACTATATGAAGAGGAATATAGTGAACTTGTTGATGTCTGTTCTTTTGGGATGTGCATACTAGAGATGGTAACTTTTGAGTACCCATACAGTGAATGCAAGAATCCAGCCCAAATTTATAAGAAAGTAACCTCTGTATGTATATAAATTATTGACATATTTTTATTGCATATTTATTATATAAACTATTACTCTCAAATTCATTTTATATTTTAATTCATTTTATTATAGGGCATTGAACCTGCATCCCTTAAAAGGGTGAGTGATCCCCAAATTAAGGAGTTTATTAAGAAATGTCTTGTTCCAACATCTAAAAGATTGTCAGCAAATGAGCTTCTAAAAGACCCATTTCTGCAAGTTGAAAGTCCAAAGCAGTCAATCTTGGATCCTTTACAATTATCTAATAAATCTTTGAAAGTTATAGACATTTCCATGTCTGATAAGTTATCCATGGACCTAGATGTTGACTATCAACTAATATCTTTGAGTACATGTGCTGATGAAAGCAACCAGGAAAATCCACATTGTCTAATTCTTAAAGTTCAAAGGACATATAAGAATAATGAATTTAGGTTAAAAGGTACCAAAAATGAAGATAAGTTAGTATCATTCATCTTGCGTATTGCTGATTTATGTGGTGAGTATTTTTTTTTCATCCCTCAATTTTTTCTTCCATTTCCTTTACTATTGAGAAATGGTGGAGCTTGGGAAGTGGTGAACATATAAACTAGTTCTAATATGTTTTCATGCTGCTCTTGTTATTTTGTATGGTAGTAACACACTTTTGTTACTTATAGGTCTAGTCAGGAATATACATTTTCTCTTTTACCTTGAAACGGATACTGCAATCTCTATTGCCTCAGAGATGGTTGAAAATTTGGAGTTAGAAAATAATGATGTAACTTTCATAGCTGAGCTTATTGATTATTTGATAATGAAACTTGTAGTAGGGTGGAAAGCCTCATATGATTATTCCTCGAGTGGAGGATTAAGTCAATGTAGTGGTTCTCCAACACTTAAAGATAACCAAAACTCAATTTCATTCCCATGGGTTCCTGCTCTTGCTAGTCTTCCATTTGAATTAGTTTTAGATCAAGATAATTGCTTTAGCTTTAATACTACTCAAAAAGAAAGTTTGACAACAACTCCAAAGAGCGACATATTTAATGTTGTTGATAAGGATACTCTTGAGGGTAAACATAATTCTTCTTCGACTTTATCAAGCTTGGAAGAACGATATTCAAAAGAATCTATATCTTCTAACAGAGCCATTGAAGATACATGCATGAAAAAAGATAACTATCTTAATTACGATGCTGTGAGTTTTAAAAGATTAAGTTGTTCAACCTCTGAAATAAATTTTGGAGATATGAATTTTGAAGGCTATAAATTGCATACTACAAATTGCAATACAAGAGAAATCATCAAGAAAAATGAATTATCAAAGAGCTCACACTATATGACTCCAACTTTTTGTGAAACACCGGTTCATATGAGTTTGACAAACAACTGTTCTTCGTTATCTTTAACTGACAAAGACATTGATCTTGAACTAAAGTTTGATGTTGAGGAAATTGAGTCACAGTATCAACATTTGTCTCGAGAACTTTTAAGAATGAAGTCAACGGCACTAGAAGCTACCGAAAAGAAATGGATGGCCAAGAAAAAATGATTGCTCAATGACTTTGACCTTGCCTTGTAACTTCTTTTTCTATTGCCTAAGTTGTTTCATTGTTGTAAAGTTTGTAATATTAAATTTGAGTTGTGTACTGGATATTAGCTTTTTTAGTGAAAGCTAGTATCCTTCCTCCAAACCTATTTTTAATGTTTTGGAGGAATAATTTCATTAGCATTATATTAGAAAATGTATCTTCATGAAGTAGGTATGTGCTTTGGACGATAATTTTCCTTTTTTCAAAAATGTTTCAGCCTTCGTCACAAAGCACGACCTTGACATCTACACTGTTGACATTCAAGTCATCGTCGTCTATCGCATCCTCATTCAAGCCATCACTAATAACTTGTCTTAAATCGCTTTAGTTTTGGGTTTCCTAAGTAATTAATCAAATAAAAAATAAATAATATGCAAAGATTAAATTTATTAACATATTCTAAAAAAGGAATGTATCAAAGATACCATTGATCATATTCAATAAGTATCCTTGGATATTGGAATAAAGCAACTTTGTTTGTTGTGGGGGCTTTAAAGGAAATTGCGCCCAACGACCTTCTTCATGTCCACGACAAAGGTCTCTTTTGGCAACAACACCGCGCAAAAGATGTTATTTTTTGTTGTCATTTGTCACTGCAAGCGACCCCTATTTTATGAGTATCAAGGGTTTGATTCATAGATTGGAGAGTTGCAAATAGATTTTTAAAGAGGTTTTGTTAGGAGAGAAAGCATAACATATGTTCATGGCGACAAGAGTTAAAGTTTCAGATTTAGGTGGAGGTGGAAATTAGGGTTCACTAGTGATGACTTAAAGGCCATTGTCCTATTTTAAAAAAAAATATTTAAAAAAAAATGGTGCCCCAAACACCATATTACCTTGGTGCACGCTAGGAGTAAAAAATTAGAATTATATTTTTTATTTATAAATTGTTAAAATTCAATAATTCAAAATTTAGATATTGGTGGTTCAAAAGTGTTGGTATTCACACATATGAATCATCGGTATTTGTAATCATAATGACATTAATTTCAAATGGATAGAAAGGGCAAGATTGAGGTAATTTTGAAAAATAAGCGATCAAATTAAACTTTTTAATAATATGGGATCAAATTAAACCAAATAAATAAATAGAGAATCAAATTGAACCTTGAGATTTGCATAAGTAATAATGCCAAACTCAATTGGACGTAAAGAATTTGTTTGAGACATTTTAAAAATTAAAGGACCTGATTGAAATTTTTAAAAAATAGAAGAACCTAATTAATATTTTAAAATAATTAAGATAATATTTGAATAATTAATCTTATATTGATATTGATTAAGATATAATGGTAAATATATATAAAAAATTATTAATTAATTCAAAATTAAAATTGAAATTTGTTCAAATTTTGATAGTATTTTTTTCCCACCAGGATACCTCCTTTGTCGATAGTTATAAAGTTAGAGATTAATTTTTTCAACATCTAGATATCACCAAAACGAGTTTATTCCCTTCTAGTTTCAACAAAATCTTCTTCATACATATGACTTCGAATTTAACATTTGAAAACCTAATTAAGAAACTCAGCTATGCATTGATTATGTTGGGATTAAAATGGGAATGAAAATTAATAAAATAATAACATTTAAGAATATCTAATATAAGGCCCTTCAAAATATAATTTTTTTCTACAATAAAGATTATTTAGCATTTAAAAAAAACATTATTTAGTATTTAATGACTTTTCCCCCTCAAATATAATTATCTTTTCATCACATCAATTATTTTACCTCCATTATTATAATACTATTGTTGTACACAATATTCTAAAAATACAATTTTTCTAGGCTGAACAATCTTACACTCTCGAAAGTCTACTACATGGGATTTTTCATTTTTTGAAAGACCATCTATCAACCACCTAATTCTCATTAATTGGTCATCACTATATACAACAAGTCTTGTAATGTCACTTTCTTCTTTCACCTTTGTTTCCACGTTCTACAATTAAAAGAAACAAAGATTCCTTTATGCTCCAAAAACAATGGAAAGCAACCAATCGGCAAAAGAGATCACGGTGGAAGTAGAAGAGTTCAAGGACTTGCTGCCTATGATGGCAAATAAGTTGGATGTAGAGACCTTTGTGTCTAAGTTGTGTATGGGTTTCAATCTTCTGGCTGACCCAGAAACAGGTTTGATCACTAGTGAGAGTCTCATGAGGAATTCAACTCTGTTGGGTATGGATGGGATGAGCAAAAAAGAAGCAGAGACTATGGTTAGACAGGGAGATCTTGATGGGGATGGGAAGCTCAATGAAGCTGAGTTTTGCATTCTTATGGTAAGGCTTAGCCCTGGGTCATGGAAGATGTTGAGGCCCGACATCACAAGGCATTTGAACAAGAGCTCAACAAATCCTTAACTTAAAATTCCAACCTTTTGAAATCAGTTGTAAGTTATATATACATCAATAAGTGTGTGTGGTTGTGTACATGTGTCTTGTGTGTATCATGCAAGTTAAATATACTCAGTTGACACTCCATGAATGCTTTCTAAAGGGAATTTGAGTATAATAAAATGAATTTGTCTAGTTTGTTCGAGCATAGAAGAGTTTGACATAAGAGGTAAGTTGAATTATATGTTTTTCTTGCTCTTCTAGCATTTGATAGTTTCATCTTTTATCAAATACGATTGAGTCTTTATCCCAAGTTAAATGTCAACCAAATGTATGATCTATACAAATTAGAACATAAGTGAAAGTGATAAAGCGAACTCCTGAATTAATCCTCGAAATTCATATATGTTAAAAACTTTGGTAATTCTTAATTTTGTAACATGTTATTTATTTTACTCATTTTTCATTTTATTTTGCACGGATATTTTACATAAAGAAAACTAGAATAATGGACACTTTTGTAAAAGGAATTAATATATCAAGAACTAAAATGAATTCCGTATAAAATATAAATTTAATATCCTACAAAGTATGAGATACTAAGTTGGTATAGTGTAAAAACATATTTTAATTTTTTCAACTGAATATACAAGCAATAATTTTTAAAATTATTAATTGATGTATTAGAACCGTGAGACAGTCGTTCTTTGATAATGAAATCAATTTTAGGGTTACATTTCATATGATCTAAAATTTAACTTGCTGCTGGGTCATTTGACTATTATATATTTATTAGCATGATTGTCGTCACTCCGTTGTAGTCTAGTTGGTTAGGATATTCGGCTCTCACCCGAAAGACCCGGGTTCAAGTCCCGGCAACGGAATTAATATTTTTACTAGTTTGTTAGTTTCTTATTGCATCCATAGCTGCACTCACTTTAGCATTCGGCAAGAAACCTAGTGAAATTTTGCCAGTAAAATTAGTCCCCATTTGATTGTTGCTTATCCAATCCATGAAATCAAATAAAGCAAGAGCTATAGCGAATTGTAATTTGCATATAATTGCAAAGTATCAGGGTTGCATTTTGCACAAGGCATAAGGCAGAGTATGAACAATATTTTTCCAATAGCAGTGTTATTGCGTTTGGCATGTAAATGGGCAAAATAAATTCTAATGAAATTTCGCAACTAAATATAAAGTCCCCATTAAATTGATGCGCGCGTACATGAAATCAAAATGAAGGACAAACTATGATTGATTGATGAAATCAAATGAACAAGGTGACTTTGATTTCACATAGCAAAAGAGGGCATACTCTCTTGAACCAAATTCCTTACCTTCACTCTCACAGCCCCACTCAATTGATGCACGCTCTTTGCAATCCCAAACAGTTGATCTTCGCTCATCTTAGTCTTGGACGAAACCAAAACCATTTGAGTCCCACAAAGCTGATCGTAAATCCTCTCGAACTCTTGCAGCACCTCCTTCACAATCCCCACCTTCTTCTTCTTCAGCAGCATATTCAGCAACACCACCACGTGCCTGTGAAAGTTTCCCTGCTCAACCGCAGGTGACTGAAACTTGGCACCCTGCAGCAATTTCAAGAGCCTCTGAACATCGCTGTGAACAAAGTGAAGGGAATTGCTGTTATGGGCCACGTCCACGAGCGCTGCCGCATACCCAGTAGCGGGATTTGGATGGGAAGTTGGAGAAGACGGTTTGGGATTGAAGGGTGTGTGGGAGAATGGAAGAGAAGGGGAAGATTTGTGGGAGAAAGTTTTAGTTTTGGGGAGAAAATTGGGTGTAGAAGTGGAGAAAACATAATGTTGTTGCTGTTGTTGGGAACCGGTGGAGGATGCTTTGAATCGATAGAAATCGCGATTTGTGAAGGTTGATGATGGGAGTGGGGGAACTTTCAGGGTTGAAACAGAGGATGATAGAGTATCCATGGGAAAGAGATTGAGTTTGAGTCTTGGGTGGACAAGTTTTTAGGTTTTGTTTTGTTGGAGAAGGTAACGACTAACGAGAGGATACGTTTAGGCCACCGGATCTCATATTGTTCGGGGTAACCTAACTAGGTAACTATTTCAAATTTTCAATGTTTCATAATCGTATTTAGTAAAAAATTGTCCTATTTTATTGAATCAAAAATGGATATGAATGCAACATTGCAACACTGCAACTTGCAAGACCTGTTGTGCCACATTCAAAAGTCCTTTCTTTTTTTAGCTTTCACAAATATAGAATCTATATTAATTATATATAATATTATATAGACATTAACTATTTATCATATATATGGATTTTTAGTTTCTTATTTGTTAATAATTGATATACTTTTTAATTATATTCCTAATGTTTTTTAATTTTTTAAAATCATTATCTATCATATTTATTATCTTGTAACTCTTCTTTAATTTTTTCATATCCAAATGAATGAAAAATAAATTACTACAGCTACAATTTATATATTTCGAAATAAATAACATGATTATAAATATAATTTAATGTTATACAAAATATTTTTTACTAAATAAATAGGTTTTATTATTAACGCAAAATTATTAAAACTCTTCTACTTTTTAAAAAACTACAAGACACTTCTCACAATCCTTCTCTCATATAATAATAATAATAATAAAACATTTTTAGTTATGGAAGATAATAAAAATCAAGTTTGTTTCCAAAAAAAACTTTAACTAATTAAAAGCGACACCATATATGTGTTTTTTTTTTCTTTGTATCAAGAAATTTACATTAAATTTCATTAAAAATTTACTTTTGAAATAAAACTTTCAAATACAATTTACGCTCCCTCAAATTTCAATTTTAACTGAAATCGTTTTATGGTATCAAAACAATTCAAAATTAATTTATAACCACTCATTATTAACACATCATAAACAATTTGTGAGGAATGCAACAATTGCTACTATACTTACCAACAATCATTGTGAGTGTAGGTCGTTGCAGCATATATATATGGGTCATGCAATATATATACTTCACTACTCTTACCGTTTACAAGCAAGAAGTGATAATTCTGGAGGGTGTTAATCGTACTACACCAGTTCTGTCGGTGCGGAAAATCCCAATCTGAGTATTACTGTACTGATTGCTATGTTTCCTAGATGGCTTTTTAGAATGTTTTTCATAAGCATATGGTCACTGTGATGGGCATTTATGAGGGATCGAAGTTGAATACACCATCCCATCATGTGTGGCTGGAAGCCTGGAACAAATGGTGGGCCATGCTCATGCTACATAACGTTATGGTCCTTCTATATGTTTTTTAAGAAATACTTGCCACAGAAGAACATGATCCAATTTAAGATCGCATATTTTCTAATATAAGAAAATCACATTTTAAATATACTTCAATGAAGTAACAACACAAATAAAATATGGTTTGTCTTGTTACACCTTGATTTCTGGACTGTTTTTTTTGTTTTTTTTTAAATTAGTTCGTTCTTCTGTGTCTCACCACTTGAGGATTCATCATGATACCAGCAAAACAGCTAAGGGGACACAGATAACATTATATCCAAGTTAGAAAATATTTCATTGTTAGCTAGCAGCTAGTGCATTCGCTTCATTGATGCAAACGAGTTCTTTTAGGAGCCCTTAGATAATTACAATTTAGAGAGCCATTTGATAGATATAATCACATAAATCGACAAAAAGCTAAGGTCGTTATAAAAATAAAAAAAACTTAAGAAAAAAGGCATGTGCATGACTGTATCAGAAATTAAGAGCAACTTAATATGAACTTGACATTTTAACCACTCAATTAATCACATATATATGATCCTCAATCCCTTTCCCAAGAATCACAACTTCTAGAAAATTTTGATTAATTGTCTGCATTCTTCTTTTCCCTTTTATTGTTAGGCTAATAAAGAATTGAACATTGCGTTGATCTATCTACATAGAGATACAGTGGTATCTCAGTTGCAGAAGGTAATAATGCCCCCACAATTTTGTCATATAAATATTATTATATTTGATGTATAGTGCATTCAACTTGATAAAGCATTAAAGGGAGACAAAGACCGGGCCATTACTTAGCCTATTTCCTTCTTTTGCTACCAGTGATTCAACAGAGATCTTGTTCGTTTCATCTTTTTTTCTTTTCCAACCTTTTTTATATTCTTTAACTTTTTCCTGCTTAATTACCTCCACGACCAATAGGGAAGATTGAACCAATGTTTTAGAGGCTATAGTTTGGGCAAGAAAGAAGTGCTTTACTTAATTTGTTTTCAAGGTGTTGCTGTTCGATCTTGGAAAGAAAATGAATCAGGAAATGAATGGGGTTGAGGCTGAGAGGGTGAAAGTGAATGTGCATGACAAAATAGATTACGTGTTTAAGGTGGTGGTGATAGGGGACTCAGCAGTGGGTAAGACTCAAATACTCTCAAGGTTTGCAAAGAATGAATTCTGCTTTGACTCAAAGTCCACCATTGGAGTTGAGTTCCAGACTAGAACTGTCACAATTAATGGCAAAGTCATCAAAGCCCAGATCTGGGATACTGCTGGCCAAGAAAGGTTCACTCCATCTCTCTCCTTCTCATGCTTCATATCTATGTTTGATTTTGTCCATCCCTTGAAAGTAAGGGAGGGCATGCATTGAGTTTCCATTATGATACTAACTTGAATACTAGTATATTTAATAAATGTAATCCCAGTTTGACTTATGAATCCTACTAATACTATCATATTACACAAGCACATCACATGTTGAGTTGTTGACTTTGGTTGTACGGCTTTTTCTTTTCCTTTTCCTGATGATCTGGTCCAAAAACCACATCAGTATTTTACAAGGGAGACCCTTAACAGTACTGGAAGACTGTGATACTTGTTGCATCATGCATGTGATGTTTGTTAGCTCATCTAATTTGTCAGATTTGAGATACTGGCTATATCCAGCCCTCAAAAAGGTTACCTAGCAAAATGTAATGAAATTAAAATCCCAAACTGGGTTTTCCTCTAAATGGAGGGAGATCTACTTAGATGCAAGTATATAACTGAGCTGGTTGAGTCACTTAAGAATTTAACCCCTCCTTCTTTTGGGTTTAAAAAATCAACTCTCATTTTTTTTAGTGAAAAACATTACATTCCACGTGAATTTGAATTTAATTTTCATGTATTTATAATGTAAAAAGTTTATATTGGCATTCAACTAGAAATTATTTTAGATATAATTTTTAAAATATATATTATAAAATTAATAAATTTATCATATATACAACGAGAATATAAAACATTTTTTATATTATCGGTTTAGTTTGACTTGAATGTAAAATAGGAAAAAAAAAGACATTAAGTTATACAAATAAAGACTTGGCTAAGCTGAGTTAGACAAATCTTCGTAAGTTGGTATTCAGCTCTCATTTTCTAGGAAAAGCAAAATCTTTACTAACCATTAATCTAATGAATTCATGTATTTGAGAAATGGTTGGTTTAGCTGAATTAAATAATTATTTATTTTTCTTGTGTGTTTGAGCGGGGATGATATGTGATCTTCATTCTGCCTTTTAGCGATCAAGAGAAATTGATATAAAAAATAACAATAACATTAAAAATGTGTAAATGTTGTTGGTCTGATGTAGGTACAGGGCAGTGACAAGTGCATACTACAGAGGTGCATTAGGGGCCATGCTAGTGTACGACATTACTAAAAGACAGTCGTTTGATCATGTGGCTAGGTGGGTTGACGAACTGCGAGCACACGCCGACAGTTCCATTGTGATCATGCTCATTGGGAACAAAGGTGACCTTGTGGACCAAAGAGTGGTACACGCCGAAGATGCAGTGGAGTTTGCAGAGGATCAGGGCCTCTTTTTCTCTGAGACTTCAGCTCTCAGTGGTGAAAATGTGGAGAGTGCCTTTTTCAATTTGCTGGAAGAGATCCATAGGGTTATCTCAAAAAGGTCCTTGGAATGTGGTATTGGGAAGGCCAATGCTGACAACAATGTTGCCACTCTTAAAGGGTCAAAAATAGATGTAATCTCAGGTGCTGAATTGGAAATTGCTGAGACGAAGAAGTTGTCTTCATGTTCTTGTTAAGAGAGAGGAGTGAAAAGTACATGCAGTAATTGCTTTTTTTTATTTATTGTATACATATGATATAGGGATAATGTGGTTGGTGAGGATCATAGATTTCATCTGTTTCTTGCATGCTCAGAATTAAGGAGCACTTATATCCTGTTTCAGTTTGATTATTACTCATTATAGCAACAGCAATGATTTTATGTATTGTTTTTACCTTCTTTTGAAAAATAATAATTTAAGAGCATATTTTTACTTAACTTTTTTTTCTTTCAAATTTTGATTTTTTTTACTAGGGTGTGGCTTTTTCTAATTTAGTCTTTCGTATTTTCTTTTTCTCAACAATTTTCTAAGCACAGTTGGCTCGTTGGGTAGGATTGCAAATCTGACAAAAAATTATAGCGGTTGCTATTGGTCCCAACTAACATTCTCAAATTTTGAAGATATATTTTTCAATAATGTACAAAGAAAACACAATTTCACTATATTAGTGAGGGTGTGAAAAACATTGTATATCATAATCACAATTTTATTGTATAATTTACAACAAAATCGTGATTTTGTGGTATTCTTTTTCACAAGCCCACTAGTTTAGTAGAAATATATTTTTGTTGTGTAGCTAGGTAAGTAAAAAAAAGTACAATAAAATCATGATTTTACTATACAAGTAAAGGTTAATTAATAAAATACAATGAAAATATGATTATGTTGCATAATGTATAACGAAATTAAACTTTCATTATACATTTTTTCTTTAAAATAAAACACAACAAAATATAAATTGTTCCACAAAGAAATCATAATTTATTTTGTCACAATTCATATTACACAATAAAATTGTGGCAAATTTACAACACAATAATATTATGATTATGTTATGTAACAACTTATATAATAGAACATAATCATAATAAGAAGCCAAAAACAATTTTGAAGGGACTAATAACAATTCGCAAAATATATGACTTCTAGGTTGGACTATAGTAATCATAAGCCCAAACTTTATTTTGAAGGAACATAAGCCCACACCTATTTATATACTGCCAATAGCAAAAAGGAGGCAATATTAAAATAACAAAACGAAGAAATGAATTTAAAAAAAGAGAAAAAAATGTTATAATTGTAAAAGTTTTACACAGTGATTTTATCAAAACTCATAATTTATAATAAATTTATAAATTTTTAAAATAATTATCTTAAAGTAATTTAAATAATTATTTATGTGATTAAATGACATTATAAAATTATTTTATATTGTTTGTGCATAAACATTAAATTTTAAAAAATAATTTATACGCATAATTAATGTACGTTTTAATATAAATATTTAATATAAAAAAAATATGCTAGAGTCACATTATAATAATGAATAAGAGGATGTGTAACAAAGTGAATGTCTATGTAAAAGAAAGAAAGCTAAAAATGAATACAAATTAAATTCATTAAAAAAATCTATAAGTTTAGATCATTTTCTTGATTAGGTTATCCTAACTGGAAATTTCGTGGAACTAACCATCTGGCATGAATCATGTACTTATCGTTTGAATATAATTTTTTTGCAAACCATTCATTAGAAAGTTTCAATTATTCAAGTAATATGTGTATCCGTGGCCAGTGGCACCCATAATTTGATGACTACCAAGCCAACCGACCTTGATGGAAATGGGACTATTCATTTTAAGTGTAAACATATACTAGTCGTTTGCTTCCCATCCAAGCCGTTTTAATTTGACTTGATTTCGTGTGCATCTTGCATATATTCCACACCTATTTCTTTTCAACTTTCCCTATTTCGGAACTTGCATTTGCATATATCCCTTTCCCAAACGATACGTCAAACTTTAACCCCATTTTAATTTTTTAAAATATTTTATTGAGTTATGACGTGCTACATTATGATGATAGTATTCACAAAGTTTAAAGTACCAATCCTTATGCATTAAAAAAAAGGTGCCAATCCTTATTTATTTAATCATAATCATAAATAAATAAGGAATATAATCATACGATATTAAAAAATATGAAGTTTTCGAAAATAAAGAAAATCTTAATAAATAATCACACAGTCTATCAAAATACTTCTTTTAATTTATCCTTGTCATTTAAAAATAATAACTTAATTTAAAAAAAAAAAACTTTCTTCAAATGGTTATTCAGTTATTCTTTTTTCAATTTTGAAAGGACAACAAAGAAAATAAGTGACCCAGTTCATCTGGTGGAAACTTTTAAAAGAGAACAAAATTTTAATCTTAAATGACAAATTAAAATCGAATCATAGTATAAAAAACTAAAATAATACTTTATTGCAGCTCTAATTCTCTGTGTGTGTGGAATTTGACAAAACAAAAGAAAATTTTTGTGAACGTCGCCGACAATTATCTCTGCTATGACTTGACTCCGAGTTAGCTTGCTGCGATTTTTCTGCCTTTATAGTATTATTTGATGGTGAACTAAGAGTTTGTTGAAAATTTAACCCCCGTAGACCATACCTTAAGTATATTTTTGTTTTCATCCTTCAAGATTAAGCCAACTATAATTATGTTAGGTATTACTGTTTTAGATTATAAGCAATGGCGACACCTAAGAAAATGTAATTGTTAATAAATCAGTCGAAAACAGCTGAAACATAATGAGTATGAATTCTTTGCCACAATAAAGCACCCAAATTTCGATCTAAAAAACAAACGAAGAGAAGAAACACCCAAAGTAGTTTTGACGATGGCCTCTTATTTCAATCTCAATCATAATTACACCTTACAATTTGTCATTTCTAATGAAAAATAATAATAATTTGTCATTTCTGCATTAATTTGGTGTATTTGTATTCCCACATTTATAGACAGCACGATGCAAGTTTGCTCAACTAGAGTGTTTCTGATATTTTACAAGGATTTTTCTCTGTTCTCTTAAATTTATTACATTCATTAATTATTTCATTATTTCTATTTAAATAATTAATGTATTTGTTTTTGCTATCAAAACACTACTTTTAATACACTTTTTATTATTAGCTAATATTTTTAGAAATCATAAAATTATGTAGATCTCACTTCTTATTTGATAAATCTCACTCATTATTTTATAATGTTTAATAAATTATAACCAATAAAAAATATGTCAAAAAGTGTGAGTATAACTTTTCAAATTAAGTTTATTATTACCCAAATCTAAATAGTAATCTTTTCCAATCTTTACAAGATATAGAAAAAAATATTTTTATTAATTTACAACCTTTATTATTTGTTATCTAAAAAAAATAAGTAACTAATAATGTTTTAATAAAAATTAGTTTATACCATAAACAATTTGAAGAAAATCTTATAAAAAACAAATTTCTCTAAAAGGTTCTTACCGCTTATATAAAATGACAAAAACAATATATAATTTTCTTCCTATATTTGTGTGTTTGACATTGCAGTTTAAAGCTACGATCACATTAGTATGTCTAACCCTGCATAGATTATAAGCAAAAGTACATGCATAGCTTGCATTTTTCTTTCGAGTTAAATGAAATTTTATCGTTTTTTTAAACTATGTTACAAGTGTGAAGAAGTTATTAATTTTGCTAATCACTAATATTTTTTCCTTTTAAAATAAACAAGTACTCCTCAAAAAATAAACAAATACTCCCTCTGAACTTATATATAGATAAAAAAGTGATTTTATATGTTAGACTTAAATATAAATAAATCTAAATAATTTTGTTTTAATGATATTATTTCTAAAATGTTCTTTATTTATTTCTAATTTTATTTTCAATAACTAATTATTATTCATGATAACAAATTTGAATGAAAGATATTTTAGAAATAATTTTATTTTTTTACTTGAATTTAGAAAAATAAATAATATTAACTAATTTTCTTAATTAATATGAAATTGATTATTTTTACTTATATATAAGTTCAGATGAATTAAATATGATAGAATAGTCAATGAGTTTGTATAACATGAACAATCATCAAACTTTTTTACTCCACTATTAAGAAAACCGAAACTTAACTATGTAACATTGTAACCCACTACAATTGAATGATTAGGAAAGACGAATGCCAAATTTTGTTTGGAAACTGCAATTGAGCTTTGGAAACTCATTGCAAATTTTTCATTGAGAAGTCGAGAAGGTTAATAAGATGAATAACCCAAAAAATTATTTCATTGAAGTTTTTTGTTTCCTTTTCATAGTTTTGTTTAGATTTTTAACAGAGGCCTCTACTTGGCCCTATACCATTGTCCCCCTGACCTAGGCCTATTATTGACCCTATTGTTATATTTTTATTTTTATTTATAAGTATATATTTTGAGATATAACAACAATAAATAATAAATAATTTTTTAAAATATATAGTTAGCAATTAGCATCCATCAAACATACGCTAATTTCACGTAGTCAAAACTAGCCTTAACCTTTTTTTAATAGTTGTCACTTTTATTTTAGTATGTATTTTATTAAGCAGACATTTAGTAGACCAAAATTTTTTACTTTTTCATAAATCTTAAAGTGAAAAATTATGATTCTCTAATATGTAGTTAATAAAAAAAAGATTGTTTGGTAATTTTGATTCTTAAGAATCAATTTAAACTCATTTTCCTATAAAAATATTTCTAAGAAGGGGACAAAAATCCAACTTTTCTTGAATAAAGAGAACGTTTTATCATTTTTAAAATATATTCATATTTTTTTAATTTTATTTTTACATATTAAGAAGTCATACTATTTAAATAATGGAGCTCTATTTAATATGTTGCACTTAATTACATTTACTTAAGTATAGTTATCTTGCTTCATCCAAAAAAAAAAGTTTGCTTTTTCTCTAATAAATTAATTGATTAACATTCTGTTAGAACAATTATAGCTCATAATGTTGCCTATCTGACAGTAATATAACTAAAAAGTTAGTTATTAAGTCTGTTTCTCATCTGTTATATATAACCTCCCTTTGTACATTGATAAACACAACAATCAATAATTCTTTTCTTTCTTCTTGTTTACCTCTGCACTTCTTGTTTTTCTTCTGCATCTCTTCTTGAGTCTGATACCTTTCATGGTATCAGAGCACAGCAACGGTCCATGGATTCAATCCCAGATTCTCCTCGGTCAGAGACAAGCAATGCAAGCATACCTGCAACCAAAATTATCATGAAATCTTTTTCCATTCCTATTGCTGATAAACTGGATGAAGAGAGCTTTTTACCATGGCAACAACTAGCTTTAGCCTCCATCTATGGTCATAATCTTCAAGATCATCTTGACAGCAACAAAATTCCTACGCAGACATCAGAAAACCCAGAAAATTCAACCGAAAATGCAGCATACATCCACTGGTATCAACAAGATAACCTGCTGGTGTCTTGGCTTCTTTCATCAATGAACATGTCCTTTAAAAATAGAATGGTAGGATGCAAATTTGCCCATGAGATATGGACAAAACTGCAGACTTATTTCTCTTCACACACACAAGCAAAGGTCAAGCAACTCAAAAATCAATTGAAATCCACCAAAAAGACAGGTCCAGCATCAGAGTATCTCCTCCAAATTAAGAAAATTGTTGATTCCTTAGGAGCTGTAGGTTCCCCTCTCACTAATGCAGAACATTCTGAAGCTATTCTTGATGGATTAAGTGAGGAATATGCCCCCTTAATAACAGCTGCTATGTCCAGATGTCCACCTTTCTCAATAATTGAATTGGAAGCTTTTCTATTGGCTCAAGAAGATATGCTCGAACGCTTCAAGAAAACAGAAACCACTCCTATACAAGCTAATTTCAGCCAAAGGAATATGACACAAGAATACTCAGGTGGCCGTTCTTTCAGTGGAAGAAGAGGCAGAGGCGGTCGCAATTTCAGAAATAACAGATATCAAGGTTCATCCTAGAACCAAAACCGGCTACAATGTCAAATCTGTGGCAGATATGGACACCCAGCATCAAGATGTTTCCACCGATATGACACTACATATCAAAACTCATCTCAAGGATCTCAACATCAACCTCTCCAAAATCAGAATCAACAAACTTCACCTCCACCTCCTTCCTTCCACAACCCCACAGCTTATCTAGCAGGACCTGCATCCCTTCTTGACACAGCTTGGTATCCAGATTCTGGAACAACTCATCATCTCACCAATGATTGTGGTAATCTTTCATCTAGTTCTGAGTATCATGGATCTGATCAAGTTCATGTAGGCAATGGTGCAGGTATTCCTATTCAACATGTTGGTCATTCTTTTTTAAGAACCTCCAATTCATCTAATATTTTTAAACTTAATAATCTTTTACATGTGCCTTCCATCACCAAAAATCTAATAAGTGTTTCCCAATTTGCCAAGGATAACAATGTATTTTTTTGAATTTCACCCTTATTACTGTCTTGTTAAATCTCAGGTCACCAAGCAAATAGTTCTCAAGGGAACTCTTAAGGATGGCCTCTATCAGTTTACAAATGTGTATCTGCACTCATCACCTCCTATTCATAATTCCCCTACTGCTTTGTTTTCTGCAACTGATTCCTTTGATCTATGGCACAAACGGCTAGGCCATGCTGGTTCTACTATTGTTCGAACAGTTTTAAATAAATGCAATTTTCCTACTACTGTTAATAAGAACATCTCAACTTCTTCTGTTTGTGAGGCTTGTTGCTTAGGAAAAATACACCAACTACCCCATTTTCTTTCTTCTAACATGTATAATTCTCCTCTTGATGTGGTCTTTATTGATATTTGGGGACCTGCTCCTATAACTGGCACCTCTGGATGTAGATACTATGTGTTATTTGTTGATGCATATACTAGATTTTGTTATCTCTATCTACTGCAAAACAAATCTCAGGTTTATTCCAATTCCTGCAATACAAAACCACCATTGAAAATATTACAGGTTTCAAGATTAAGCATGTCCAAACTGATAATGCAAAAGAATTTACTTCCACTCAATTCACACATTTTCTTCAACACAATGGCATCACTCACAGACTCACTTGTCCTTACTCACATCAGCAAAATGGTAAGGTTGAGAGAAAACATCGTCACATAACTGAAGTTGGATTAGCTCTTTTAGCCAATGCCAAACTGCCATTGATTTATTGGGAAGAAGCTTTTACTACTGCTGTATATCTTATTAACAGATTACCATCGCCTGTTCTTGATTTAAAATCACCCTTTGAACTTATTTATCACAATACTCCAGATTACAGATTTATGAAAGTATTTGGATGTACTTGTTTTCCTTTACTTAGACCATACAATAAACATAAGCTAGATTTTCGCTCCACTAAATGTCTCTTCTTAGGATATGCTGTCAATCACAAAGGATATAAGTGCTTATCTCCATCTGGTAAAATTTTTATTTCAAGAGATGTTATTTTTGATGAATTTCAGTTTCCTTTTTCTGAATTATTTCCTACTAATTCTAGTTCTGTGTCTTTCACTCCATCTTCTTCATTACCTAAAATATATTTTCTTCCTACAAATAAACTTCCCACTCAGTCCACAGCAGTTACTAATGGATCTTCTAGTATTTCTATTTCAGATTCTGTCATTATCCCCACGGTGCCCTCATCTTCCTCATCTGTCAACACCACCAATCCTGACACTTCAGCTTCATGTCATCCTATGCAAACTCGCAGCAAGTCGGGCATTTTTAAACCAAAATCTTTTGCAACAACAACAAAGTCTGATTCTTCAGATCCCAACTTCATTGAGACTGCACCTCTCACTATTTCTCAAGCTCAAAAATGTCCACATTGGAAACAGGCTATGATTGACGAATACACAACTCTCATCAACAATAATACCTGGACTCTTGTTTCAACTTCACCACATATTCAACCTATAGACTGCAAATGGATTTTTCGCATAAAACGGCAACCTGATGGAAAAATTCATAGATACAAGGCGCGCCTTGTAGCCAAGGGATTTCAACAAAGGGAAGACTTTGATTTTGGTGAAGTTTTTAGTCCAGTTGTTAAACCATCTACAGTTCGTCTTATCTTATCCATATCCCTCACCAAAGGTTGGATTATCAAACACTTTGACTTCAACAATGCTTTTTTATATGGAGTTTTACATGAAAATGTTTACATGTCTCAACCACCTGGTTTCCAAAGCATCAATCCTCAGCTTGTTTGCAAATTAAACAAAGCTATCTATGGTCTCAAACAAGCCCCACGTGCATGGTTTCACACTCTTCATCTCACATTACAGAAGTTTGGTTTTCAGAATACCAAATCTGATGCCTCCTTATACACAAGATTTACATCCACCACAACAATCTATATCCTTGTTTATGTAGATGATATCTTAATTACAGGCAATGACTCCTCTGAGATATCTTCAATTATTTCTCAACTCAACAGCCAATTTTCTCTAAAAGATCTTGGTAACATTCAGTACTTTCTTGGTTTACAGGCTGTTTATACTTCTCCCACCACTATTCATTTGAATCAGACTAAGTATATAACTGATCTCTTAACCAAAGCTCATATGCTATCTGCAACATCTATGCCAACTCCTATGGTTACCAATCAGAAATTATCTGCTCATGGTGATACTGCCTTTCATAACCCCACTCTATATCGATCCATTATTGGTGGTCTTCAATATGTTACTATTACTCGCCCAGATCTTTTGTTTGCTGTCAATAAAGTCAGTCAATTTATGCATCAGCCTCTTGAAGTTCATTGGAAGGCTGTCAAAAGGATCTTACGCTATCTTGTAGGGACTATCCATCATGGTCTTATTTTTCATCAATCCAAGGATTCAAGACTTATTGCTTTCTGTGATTCAGATTGGGGTTCTGATATAGATGATAGAAAATCCACAAGTGGTCTATGTGTTTACCTAGGATCCAACCTTATCTCTTGGACAAGTAAAAAGCAGCAAGTGGTCTCCAGGTCCAGCACAGAAGCTGAGTTTAGAAGTCTGGCAGCAACCATGGCTGAAATCACCTGGATTCAATCACTTCTTTCAGAATTGCGTATTCCTTGTACAACTCTTCCAACGATTTTCTGCGATAACTCCAGTGCAGTAATGCTAGCTGCCAATCCCATTATGCATCAAAGAACCAAGCATTTTGAAATAGATCTCTACTTTGTGCGAGATCGTGTTCTACACAAGCAAATCTTTGTTCAACACATTCCTGGCACTGAGCAAATTGCGGATATTCTTACCAAGCCTCTCTCTGCCTCTGTTTTTCATCGTTTTCGCTCCAAACTCAGAGTCATTCCATCTCCGCTGAGTTTGAGGGGGGATGACAGTAATATAACTAAAAGTTAGTTATTAAGTCTGTTTCTCATCTGTTATATATAACCTCCCTTTGTACATTGATAAACACAACAATCAATAATTCTTTTCTTTCTTCTTGTTTACCTCTGCACTTCTTGTTTTTCTTCTGCATCTCTTCTTGAGTCTGATACCTTTCACTATCAGATCCTGTACACGGTGGGTTTGGGAACACTGATGATGGATGCTTTGTCTTCAATTACTGGCCAGAACCTAATTTGATTCAGGTTAGTGTCCATTTCACTTCACAAATCCCAAAGAGGATAAGCAGGGTTGTGCAATAAATCAAATCACATTTCAAACCAAAACACACTTAAGATATTTAAATAATGTAAATTAATTTGGTTTAATTCGTAATAAATTATTTAAATCTTTTACTATTTTAAAAGCTGATTTTAATTAAAAGTAAATTTTGGTTTAAAAACTAGTTTTGAATTGAATTTAGTTTGGTTTTTATTAAAAAATAAGCTATGCACACCTCAAGCTGTCGAAGGAAAGAAAAAAAAGGTGGTAAGTTTAAATTATATTTACTAACAAATTAATAATTAATATTTTTAATAAAAAAAATTGATGATCTTTTTTAAATTTACAAGTCCAGCTGGCCTGATGTTGAGAATTGCTCCTTTCCATTATTGCTTTTGGAGATTGAAATAAATACTGTGGCTTAATCACTGCTGAGAGAGCAAAATGGTTGAGCATGCCATGATCAAAATTAAAGAGCTGAAAGGCTCTTCCATTACTTACTGACATTTAGCATTATTAGATTGTAGGTCTTGTTACATTAATACTTTTAGATGGTAAAGGAAATTATTGATTACTACTCCCATTTAGCCACGTCCAGACTCCAGACGCAGTGAGGCACTGAAAAGTGAAAATTGATATAACTTCTTTCCCTTTTTCTCTTGTGTAGGTGAGCAATTGCTCCCTTCTTGTGTTCGTTCACTTCTTGCCTCCTTGGTTATTTGCTTATCTACAAATTTTGACATTTATAAGCTATAATGGCGAATTCAGCTTATTTAAATTTTTTGTTAGAGCTATGTACATTGATTAAATTCTAGTTGTTTGGCTTATTATCTCTAAATTAATTTAAATTAACAAATCTTTTGTGAATTATGAGATTATTTTTATATTCAAGTAAAATCTTAAGAAATTAAATTACAATTATTATATATGTTTGAAATCATATAAAATATATGCATAAAAAGAATTTGAAATTTAAATTTAGAAAAGTTAAGACTACCATATGATTCTTTGTTTGCTGTAAAAAAAAAAATCATTCTTTAAGAGAAACTAAATTACAAGGTTAAACCGCGCTAAACAAAATCTAATTTAATATATGAAAAACTAAATTATACTTGCGGACACACACATCTCTCTCTACCCCGTCACAAAACTACAATCATTGAGTTTGGCGGAGAATAAAGAATACGCAACCAAACCAAAAAAATAAAAATGACTGGAAATTATATACTATATACTTGGCTAGTAATTAATTTGCTGTCTTCTCCAAAGATGCTTGTTGGTGGACCAATGCTTAGAATATAAAAAGGGAAGATGGAACAAGGAATCATATGTGACTTTATAATATGATTTCATGTCAATATGTCATGAATTAGTTGAACACTATTTAACTTTAAGTGACTAATTGGCTTCGGAAAGAACAACTACTGAGATTTTCTGATGGTTTTTGTAATATAATTAACTATTTAAGGTGCCCCTTATGAAAACGTAAGAGCCTAGTTCTCTAATTTAGTCATGTGAATTTAGTCTGGTGAATGATATTTCTTGTGATTAGTTGGCTGTTTCTGTACCTATATTAAAGTCCTGTCTGTTTAAGATGATTATGAATGGAGAATAACTTACTTGTACATAATCGTTTATCCTCTTATAGGGAGATTACGTCCGAGGGGATAACTGCCTATGATACTAAGACATCATGTGGATGAGTGGTAATCGTTTAGTGGGTGCTGACTACCCGCAAATCTCGAATAGTATAATTTATAAGAGGAATTGTAGTATTCTAGGAATCTTTAACGTACTTTTTTAACCATACTTTTTAATATTAATTAACTAAAATTTATTGAGAGTCACAATTTGTGAATTTTAGTTTTTATCTATAATAAGTTTCACTTATAAATGTTATATATTTTAATAAATTTAAATTAATTATAAAAAAAAGTACGTTATATGTTTTCAATACTTTTCATGTTTATAAAGACGACAGACTAAAGTATCTTTATTTTTTAATTTATTTTCCAATTCCATAAAATATATTTAAATTTGTTGCTATATTTCAAGGTTCACGTGGAGGAAATAAGCCAATTACTTTATAAAAGATTTTCACCGTGTTACATATGCAAGGAGTAAAGATTCTGTTTACTTTATGATAGTGAAACCCAGTACTTGTTATATACGTTGAACTAGATGTGCATTAAATTGACTGCTAAAGTGCTGATGATTTTGTATTTTTCCGTTCAATTTTCGTACCACCCTTCCCTGACAACAATAGCAAAGATTACAAAAACTGTTCTGATGTTGATATAGTTGAAAAATAAATAAATAGTTATTTTTGTTTTAAACTTATAAATGGTAGAGAAATATCCAAACATGAAAATTCAAATTTTAAATCTTAAAAATAAAAATTTACTATAAATTTATTCATACAATGACTTCCATCTATTATTATTAATGAAAAGGTTTACATGACATATTTAGAGATAAATTTATTAGAGCTCTATACATTTAGGACGAAAATGACTATTTATTAAAATATAATTTAATCTTCATTTTTCTTTCTTTTTTAATAGTTACAAACATAATATTATAATAAACACTTAAAAAAATAAAAAAAAACTAGTATAAGTTAAAACAAACATAATATTGATTAATAAGTATAATTTATATGTTATTCTAAAATTTATATTGTGACAATATTAGATAGTGAAAAAATCAAGTTGAGTATCATTTTTCTATAAGAATTAATTTAATGATTATACATTTTTGTTTAAATATTATATTTTAGATAAAGTACATCGACATTAGAAATTTGAGAGTAATAAACAAATTATATTTATTAATTAATATTATATTTATTATTATGTTTGTTCTAATTTATGTTTAATTTCTTATTTTTTAAGTATTTATTATAATATTATCCGGAACTAAAATTTGAATTTTCATATCCATAAACAAATTTATCAAAATTGCTATTTGTTTGTAAAAAATTGTCGTTGAGTTATTTTCTTATTAACCAATGCTTCCAAATTAAGTGTTTGTTTATAAATGAATTATTCAAGAAATATAATATTTTTATCTTTCAAAATTTTCTCGTAAAGTTAGCAAGCAAAAATAAGTGTAAATGTGTAATTATTTCTAACTTTGTAACTAAACCAAACACCCTTTAAGGACTTTATGTTAAGCCAAATAATTGGTTAAACAAGATGGATTAACACATAATCCTTATAATGAGAAACCATTTTTAAAAAACCGAAAAACAAAACTCTATTTGGGTTGGTGGAGGGGAAGAAACATTTCAATTGTGCCTTGAAGTTTGTTTTTTTTTTACCTGAAGAAATATATACATGAAAGTGGATTCACAATTCACCAAAATAGAGAAACAAACTCTAGATAATTTTGTTTTGCCTATCCAAATTGTTTTCCTATATGCAATTTATGAATCTATTTCCATAGATTTACAGCCAAAGTCCCATGCAAAAACGACAATTACCAACACTTTCCAAGAGTCCCAATGTTGCATCCAATGAATAAATGTTGTGACTAATTCGGCTATGAACAAAAAAGAAGCTTGCCCCCAAATTGCCTTCTTTTGAAAGGGTATTCCCCGGAATGAAGTGCAATCGAGAACATTGCTCATTCTTTTCCATTGCTGTAACTAACTATCGCAATGGGCTTGCGGGCAAGGAAGCATTGGACGACGAAGATCTTCTAGTAACCCTGAACCTGAAAAAATCGTACAGTTTCCGCAAATCCTTAACCGTATGGAGACCCTCACCGCACACAACCCCATCAGGTTCATCCATTTCATCATCCTCCGTCTGCCGTCCGATCAAGCCGCACCCCCTGCCATCACCGTCCGTTTGCAAGGCGGTGATAACCGATTTAATAGCCCGACTCGGCGAGTTCCGGTTCGCGATCATCAACTCACCGATTTCAGCGGGACTCAAACTCGCCCCGTTTTGAAAAATCTCCTGCACCTGAGGAAACAATTTATGCTCCTTCACACCAAGGTAACTACTCGCAAGGGTTTTAAACGCCGAAAAATCACAAAGCGGAAAATGGATATGCACGTCGACCCGACCCGGACGAAGCAGGTTCGGGTCAACATGCTCCTTAGTGTTCATCGTGAACACCATAACCCTCTCTTCGGCGCAACACGAGGATAAAAGCCCGTCCATGAAGTTCAGTATTCCCGACGCGCTTATTCTCGCCGTTTTGTCCGCGAGGAACCGGTCCAGGTCCTCGATCACCACCATCGACCTCGGCGTCGATTGGAGGAGGAGCGATTTCAGATCCGAATCGCTAGGGATTTTGCAGAGGTCGATGTCGTAGACGTCGTAAGAGAGGAAATTGGCCATGGCGGCGACGAAGTTCGATTTTCCGGTGCCGGAGGGACCGTAAAGGAGGAAGCTCCGTTTCCAGACGCGGCCGAGGCGGTGGTAGTACTGCTTGGCTCTGAGGAACGATTCGAGATCGGACTTGACCTTGGTTTTGAGATCCGGTTCCATGGCGATGGTGTCGAACGTGGAAGGATGCGTGAACGGAACGGATCTCCAGCGTCGAAAGTCGTGGGCGCTGTTCATGAAGAGGCGCAAGACGCGCTTCCCTTGCTGGTCGATTTCGTCGGCGACGGCGTGAATGTGCTGAAGGTAAGGACGGAGGATTCGGCGCTTGTCCACCTTTCTGATCTTGAGAACAAAGGTTCCGGTTTGGTTGAACCAGAAGAGTGTGGCTCCGAGAAAGTGGTCTTGGATGGTTTGGTTGGGGCCGAGGCAGAGGACGATGTCGTTTTGCTTATTGCCAGTGATGAGGTCGGCGAAGTCAGAGTCTTCGATGGAAGGTAGGGAATGTAAGTAGAGGGAGACCTTCCTGTAGAGGTGGTTCTGCTGCGTGGTTTCGTTGAGTTCCGGGACTTTGAAGAACTGGTACACGTGGAACCAGTCTTCGATTGTCCTCCATAGCTTCTTCGCATACCCCGTTTGGATTAAAACGATGGCGGCAAGGGTTAAGAGAAATATGGAGGTGAAACTGAAAAGAACCATGGCTGATCGGGGACCAAAACCTCAAAAGACCATGTTTGGATTGTGGGAATGGGAATTGCGAAAAACGAATTAATTGACTTCTGTGGGAGAGACAGAGAGAGGGCGTTTTTTGTTACCCTCTTTTTATTGCAGCTGCTACTACTCAAGTCATTCCTCGTTTCAATGTTTGTTTACCGCTTCTCCTCTACCACCTTATTGTTACGCTTCTCGCTCCTCTTCTCCTCAATAAACCTATTTTCGATTATTTTTTTCTCCCCCTAATGCTATCTCTTTTGCTTAAAAAATTACGCGTAAAGATGTTTTGGATGAGGGTGTGGAGAATAATCTCGTATAACAGAATCTATTCAGATAACTATTCACAACCTATATCGTCTAAATAAATAATTTAATCCGTCGAAGTTGCTATTATCTAAGAACTCTAGGCTACGGAGTTATTCATCTTCGTTGTTATCCATTATCATCACCACTTTACTACTTGCCAGGTGTTTGTTTCCACTTGCACTTGCACTTTGCAAATGTGTTTTTAGTGCTCAATTTGTGTGACGAATTTCATGGTTCATATTCAACGACTGTAAGACTCGAACCGTTGAGGAGAAATAGATATGACGTTGTAATGTGGGATGCAATCCTGTGAGTAACAATATAGAAGGGGATTGATGACGAATTAACGATACGACGGGGAAGTTTGGAGTTTCTTTTTTCTTTCCCCTTAAAAAGATAAGGAGATAATGACACTCCACTCCTACATAATAGGGGATCAATGGCACATTGAAACTTAGAGAATTATTATTATACAAACTTAAAAGTATAAGTAATTTTATTTAATTCTAGTTGCTCAATTAGTTTTTGGATGCAGGGGATTTTTACAATAATGTTTGTCAAGTGAGCTTCGCGCTCATAAGAAAAACAACAATTTCATTTTGAATTTGTGTCAATCATATTGCACCTTAAATTCCAGATGGCATTTTATATTATTATATTAAAATTATAAAATAATAAACATATTATTGATATATTCTGCATTACTATTTAATATTCACAAAGTGAAATATAATTATAGTACAAAAAGTGAATGCATAAATCCAATTAATTTTTGTGGTTTAAGTAAAATAGATTTGCTTTTTAAAATTGATGGATTCACTTCAAGAGAGAAAATAGAGAGAGAGAGTAAAGAGTTGTAATTGCTTATTGGAAAATTAAGAGATTACTTTAAACATTTTCTTATAAATATAGTAATTAATAAAAAAAGTTCATATACAATATTAAAATGTTTAATTTTTATGTGCCAATATAAACATTATTAATTAAAAATCACCACTTTCAAAATCATTAGTATAACAATAAATAATCTTACCATACGCTAAAATCTATTATTAAATTAATTTTTAACAATATCAATGCATTTTAATTAAATTCATATTAAAACTATTTGTTAAAGGCTTTGCTGCTTTGTTGTTGATTATATGTATTTTGAATTTCGTACTAAGTAATTTAATGTATCTTGTATTTTTTTTCATTAACTAATTTCCTTTGTATATTTGTAAGTAATTTTAAAGAATAAAAAATTCATACAATAATACTGTAAAATTCTTCAATACTATCACTTAATCACAAATTATCATTATAATAAGTTTATTTATTTTTATAATACATATGTTATTTTTTTTACTAAAATGAATTCTAATTGAGAAATTTTTACATTGATAATGCATCTCTATTAAAAATCTAAAACCGTTCTTAAATTTAAATATATTATATAATGAAAATAAATTAAAGGAAATAGTATGTATTTTTATTACTAATAGTGAATATTTCAATTTATTAGACTGGAACAAATTGAAGATTTAAGTGATTTAAAATTAAGAAAAAATCATGAAAATAATTTATTTTTGGTTCAAGACACGTTATTTTTTTTTTGATATGTAGGAAATTTCTTTATTATCTTTATTCATATGGTTTATCCAAAATTATATTTTAAAAACTAATTTAATAAAGAAGAAAATTTACTCCTATATTATAAACTAGTATTTTAATTTTTAAACTATGTATTGTAAAGAATATATGTCTATCTTATATAACTAAAATTTATCATAAGTAAATATTTTAAATATATAAATTACATTACAATTAAATTTTGTATTAATAAATATTTTTAACATATAGATTATATTTTATATTTATGATAAATAATTTATCTTGGGATACAATGTTATTTTTGATTGATAATTTTTAAAAATACATTAAAATTCAAGGTAAAACTAAAGATATTAAAAATATCCTATCTTTGGAGAATTATTTTTTTAACCTCTTATTTCTTTCAATTTATGTTTTTAATTTTATTTTCAAATTAAATTTTAATATTTTTAAAGGAACTATCATTAATTAAATATAATTTTATATCACATATAAATTATTTATCATAAATTTAAAATATAATTTTAAAAAGTTATAATCAAAGTTGCGTGTATGCTTCCTAACTAATTAATTAACTGGCATGCACAACGGAAATGCCAGGCGCTTCCTTCTTTTTATAGTTCGTGTCATGCGTGGACTTTCTATGACACGATGGAGTTCCATTGAAAATTAATTTGGTTCAAAGTTTGAACTCAGAGTTGAACACTAAACTAACACTTTTTATTTTTTCTAAGGGTATTATTGATTAGTGTTTTTCTAAGGATATTAGTTAAAGAATTAATACGTTTATTTTCAAAATACATTAAAAATGTGTTAAAAATAATAATTGGGTATAACAATATTTTTTAATTAAAAAATTATCTTTTAATCTATTTACCACCATTCTTAAGAAACTGACGTCTTTTCGTTTGTTCAGATCGTGATCTTTCCATCCCTTTGGTCTCCTTTCGGTTTTGTAACGATGCTGTTTTAGTTCTCTTTGAATTTGTTTGTTTTTTCTAGCGATGACTCCATAATACCATATTAATAGCACTCCATCGGTGCTTATTTTTCTTAATCTATTTTTGCTTTCTCCTTTTATTTTCATTTTCTCTGCTTTTGTTTGTTGTTATAAAGAATGTATTCTTTTAGCTAGATCATGTCTTGGGATAAGGAAATTAGTCTAAGAACATTTAAGTATTAAAGCGTAATATGTCTTTTTAGATTAAACATTAAGATTTATATAAGAATGCATCCTAGTTGATCGATTGAGTGTTGATAACCAAAACTTTGATTAGAACATTCTGCTTCGTTGTATCTTTTGATTTGTATACTGGGAAATTATTGTTTAAAGTAACTATCCCTTTTCATAATGTACACATTTGTCATTAATGAAATAAAATCCTTCAATTGGGCATTTCGGATTCTGGCACAGCCGCTGTTAAGGAATTATTTTTACATATACATATTATGTAAAGTATTTTCAATGATGCAATAAAATATATGATTTATGCACCTTAATCTTAATATTAAGTAATTTGATTAATTTTCTCTCCAACAAAAGTTTATTTTTTCTTGCTGAATGCCCAATGAGAGTTTTTCTTAACAAGTTAGCTTACAACTCACAAATATTCTTTTTCTCTCTCCAATATTTAATATAAAATTATATAAGTAATTTTCTCCAAGTTTAAACAATTCAAAATCTTATACGACACACTAAAATATATTTTTCTAATAAACAATTTACTAAGCAACTCTCATTATAGGTTGGTTTGAACTTTGAAATAGTTTTTATGAACCAATTATAAATTATTATTTATTTTTGCATAACTTTGAAGTAATTTTTTTTTTATTAATCATGATATTGGTATGAAGTTGACTCCCTTTAAAAGTGGTGACAAATTTTAATTAGGGACAGTAAATTCACACAAGGTGAATGTTCTCTTTTAATACAATTTATTTCATACTTAAAAATTAACCAAAATATGAACCTTTGATCACTTAGTTAGAAAATACAAATTATTATCACTAGTTATCACCCGATCAATAATAAATTAAAAAATAATCATTATAAAAGTAAATAATCTCATTAAAGTTAATAATTATACAAGTCAATAATCTTATATACAGTGATATAATGATTTAAAAAATCTCTGTTGTAGTCTAGGTTTAAGCCCAATCCGCTTTACATCATAATAATCTTATTAGCAGGGATGGAACTAGGAAAAAACTTTAAGAGGGCGATTTTTTTTCACTAGGTAGACAAATTAAACAATGATAAAAAAATTATCATTAATAATTGTTTAAAATTTAGTTCAATAAAAAATAAAATATTATATATCCATGAAAGTAGATGTAACTACTTTTGAAGCAAAGAAAACACACAAATAAAAAAGATTTCTTTCAAGCCATAGATCATGATATTTTTTAATTCTTTATTTTTTAAAACTCTTTCATGATTTCTTCTGTTGTGAATGTCTTTGCAATATATTTTCAATATAAATTGTCAAAGTATTTATAAGAAATTAATCTTTTTATTTTATTGCGAAACCTTGCTTTCACAAACATCATAGCTAAAAAAGCATGTTCTATGGAAGTAGTTGAAATTAAAAAAGTCAGCACAAAACAAATTACTCTATCAATTAAATAATAAATTACTGTTTTTCTTGAAGATGATAATACTCTGCATAACTCAAAGTAATAAGATATCTTGACAGAATGCTTTAATACATTAAACTCATAATGTTGTAATCAAATTCTCTAATGAACCTTCTCTTTGTCGATGAAATTGTTTGGATAATATTTATTAGATAAAATCTATTTTTTTGTTTTAAAGATAAAATAAAAGCTATATCTGTTTTAAAGATAAAATACAAAGAGATAAAACTATATCAGTTTCACGATAAAAGCTTTTTGCCGTAAAAAGAAAAACTTTGGTTTCTTATAATAAAACAAATAAATAAATCGGATTGTTTCCTATTTTATAGATAAAAGTTGCATACCCTCTGCAATTACACAACTAAGAGACAAATATTTTAATATCTGTGTACATATTTTCAGTGACGAATTGAAACATTCATATTTCAAGTGCGTCCATTCATCAATTCGGACCACTTGATTGTTAAAGTCTGAATATCCATTAACAATGTTATTACTGTACATTGATGTTCGTACTAATGTGACAGATGAAATATATATTTAGGATTTTTTTAAATTTATCTTCGTTCAAAGATGAACTTATCAATGCCTTATATTTTAAGGGATTAATTTGATGGTTCACTCACTATAAAAAGGTAAAAAAACATCTTTATTTTTCATTATAATAAATTCAAAAATAAATGTATAAAGTCGTATGAAACAATCAAAATTGTTAAAATATTTGTATAACATATTAAATATTTAATCAACATAAATGAAAAAAACATTGAACAGTTCAACCGAAAAAACTGATGATGAAGTTAGCGATATTTAAAAATTCGATAAAGTAAAAAATCAGTACAAACCAATGATAAAATATTTAATTTTTTTTTCAAATTTTTTACTCTGAAAGATTCTAAGTACAGAGTCACATATTAAATTTTAAATATACAAGTGCAATTAAAGATATAGTTTATAGAGCATTGTTAATTAAACATTTAGATAATACTATTGTTTTTTACCACTTATATTGGCCGTGTTCCTTACTCCTTAATTATATTGATTTTTTTTAGTCAACTAACGCCACTTAATGAACGATTCTTCCATAAGTCACCATTAAAGATGAAAATTGGGATACATCTTGTCAAAATTAAGGATTAATGTTCTACCTTAAAGTAGGGTTTGATGGCATCTTCTCAGCTTACGTCCTAACTTTGAACTCCTTTATTCCTTAGGCACACGGATATTACAAATTGTAATATAAAACCCGAGTGTCAAATTGATTTTCACTTTCCCCACAGATACGTAACTTTCATAGTAGGATTTGAGATTAACATTTGGCAGATAGCATCGGTTTGGTGCAGTGAGAAGTGAAAACCGACACAACTCTCTCATGCATGACGAAAATTAAGGTGCTAATTTGGACTTGTTGACTCGTTTTGTTTGGCAATGCCTTTAACTTGTCCTTCCTTCCTAGGCTCATGTAGGTTGATTGAGTCGCGAATTAAATTGAAAAATGAAAACCACACATCCCCTATAGCTGTTAAAAACACTCACTTACCCTAAAATAGTATTCTTCTTCATCTATATATTGTTTGAATACCAACCTTTCTTGAAAAACAAAAAAAAAATGCAGTAAAAAAGAAAAATGAGAGGAACACAAATATTTTAATAGTAATAGAAAACAAACACAATGATGACAGTTCAATAGCCATGTAAGGTCGACCTAATAAGATCAACAATCATAAAATAAACTCCAATATCATTTTAAATTCAGTATCTAATTCATCAATTTTATAAAACCGAAGAAATTTACCTCATTTATATATAATATTTTTTTTTACTATATTACACATGGAATACTTAACAAAATTTGTCTCAAATCAAACATAAGAAAGTTAATTCCTAACAAATTAGGACCCGTATTGATCATACTTTTGATTTAAAATTTGCCACGCCTCTTCCTATTAATATCATACGTTAAAGCGACACAACAATTCGGGGATGTAATAGCCTGGAATTTAATATTATTGGGTTTTGTTTCATTTCAAAGTAATTTGCGGCTTGTTAGAAGTTGAAAGAATTACAAATTACAATGGAAGGGTATGATTCATTATTAGGATATCAGTTAAAAAATTAAAAACAAAAAATTTTGTTAAAAATTCTGGGAGTGTATATTAAAATTACAGGATAATATATATATTTTTCCCATTTTAATAAAAAAAATCTTTATAGTTCTTGAATTAGCATTTGCCATAATATAATAATGTTGTAAACACTCTTTTTTCTTGTCGTTAATATATCTTTAATGTAAGTATTTAATTTGAGTTTTTAACCTTTTTTTAATAAATCTTTTATTGTCACAGGATTTAAGAATAGTAGCTAGCTTTTACTATAGTAGTATAATTTAATTTAGGTTCTTAATTTATTTTTAGTGTGTCGTATTTTATCTTTTCACTCATATAAAATATTTTTTTAATGGTTAAACAACTTTATTTGTGGAGGAAAACATGCATAAACACATTCACAGAACTCTAGGCACCCATATTTTATTTTTTAAGTTTGAACAGCATTTTTAAGATGTTACTGTAAAAAAAATCCCAGCATTTATAAGATTAAAACTACTGGCCTTTTGATTGGACTCGTAGAAATTACAGAGAGAGAGGTATCATGCCATTGCCATATGCTTTTTGAACTGCTTCTGTCTGCCTTGTGCTTTTGTCCTAAGCAGGTCAGAAAAGCAGAAAAATACAACTTGGATTGTACCTGTAAAATGTTCTTGATTTCCTGTCCGTACACCAGCTCAATATATATATATATATATATTGTTCACGGGGGCATGGAATCTTCAATCTTGTTACGTATGATTCAGATTCTGCAAATCAATTCAATCATGAAATCAACAGTAAAATCCGACAAATGCAAACCATTGTAATCAGGAGAGGCGACAAATGTATATGATGGGCTGAGCCTGCAAAAGTTATTTGGGCTGTTTTCAAAACCCGCCCAGCCCATTACTTTTGTAAAATGTTCTTGTAATTTTTTTTTCCAACAATACAAATTCAGCCTAGAATCGAAATATTTAAAATAAAAAATATTGTTGGAAACTAAAAATAAAAATGTAACTTATGGATTAGGCAATCCGAATTTCATGCATGCCTTCAACCCCTCTCACTAACTTTGTTACTTGTGAAGAGAAAGGTAATGCGCGAGAGAATGGATTGATTCCACGATAGATGAGTTGTGACTTGTGATACTGTGTCCATGACGAAATGTGGTAACTTGACTGTGTAAAGGTGCGATAGAGTTGGAGATAGGAAGAGGGGAAAAAAGGTTAGCTTAGCTAGGGATATTAAAAAGTTTGGGGCTGCAGGAAGCAAAGGCCCAACCTCATATACTCCCTCTCTCCATTTTGTTTGGATCATAGCGGACCCCCGTTCACGGAAAAGGAAATTAGCATCTTGGTAACCTTTACTCATATTTTCTGTATTTATTACAGGAAATATGAGGAACGATATTAACTTATGATAGTTTTCGCCAATAAACAATAAAACTTGAAACTAAATATATATTTATCGTAGAAAAAAAATTAAAATAATTACTTTATTTTAAAATTTTATCTTAGAATAGGAAATATATATTAGTATTTAAAACTATTACATAAGTTTTAAAAATATGTAATTCATCAGGTATATTAGCCTTTTGCACTTTCTAATAAAAAATAATTTAACCAATTAAGAATATATTTTCAAAAATTATATGATAATTTTTAAAATTTAATGGATATCATATCTTCTTAAGATCAATTTAGTTATTTATTTTAAGTAATAAGGTACGCATAGTAATAATATTTTTGTAAGTTTACTATTTTTCCATTTTTGTTAATGTATGTATTTGGGCGAGTGTTCCCAGACTTAATTTTAAATTATATTAATTTTGTAAAATTAAGTTGATTAAAAACGAGTAAAATGAAATAAATTTATATTTTGGTACCTATATCTAAAAAGTTATTGACATATAAAAGACTAATCACCTCAACACACCATAGAACATCAATTTTTTGCTTCCAATCAAATAGGATTTTCAGACCTAAACTCTCGTTTACTTAATAATACTCGTTTGAAGCAAAGACACAACTGGTAGGAGTAGCATCTTGGAACATAAAACATTTTAAATAGTTGAACTTTTTTCTTTTCTTTTATAACAAAGTGGTTAGAAGAAAGTGACACATTCAATGCCAACCACAGAAGGCTGAGTGAAGGGAGAGTAACATCTTAGGCACAAGTTCCTTATCTTTTGCAGGGTAGAACCTCAACCCTGTCTTGCACTAAGCTACTCAATTTCTTCTCCTTCACTCTGCTGAGTGCTGCTGTCTCTCTCAAAGAACTCATGGCCGCCACACTCACTCTTCTAAAGCTTCCAATTCTTCCTAACAAGCCATTACTGCCACGCCCATCAACCTCAAAACTTGTTCCATTTCCTTCCATCTATTCAAAGTTAAATATCTCAAAAGATTCTAACCCACAAAAGTTACCCTTCTTAGATCAAAACATCGATGCTCTCAAGCCTGTCTTCCTTTCCCTCTCAGCAATCTCATTTCCATTGTTATTAGAAACCAAGGCAAGCAAGCATCTACCTCCTCCCTCGCATTCTTTCATTTGATTTTGTGATGGTGATGATGGGTGTCGTGTTGTTTGGTTTTCATAAAGCTGTTATTGGCACAGGATGCACTTGCTGTTGGAGGAGAGTTTGGGATATTAGAAGGAAGATCATTTGCTCTCATACACCCCATTGTGATGGGTTCTTTTTTCTTGTATACCTTGTGGGCAGGGTATTTGGGGTGGCAATGGCGGCGAGTTAGGACAATCCAGAATGATATTAATGAACTCAAGAAACAAGTCAAACCTACCCCAGTCACCCCAGATGGCAAACCAGTGGAAGAAGCAGCACCATCACCAGTTGAACTCCAAATACAGCAACTCACTGAGGTAGGTACACAAAGTGTATTGAAACAATATAATGTATGTCTCTCTGCATGCCCTGATTTATATCATTACATGAACAATTTAGACAATGCCATACTGTGTGGTTGTTTCATTAATTTCTGGATGCTGGATTATAATGGTAGCCAATAAATTTTGTATTTGAATCTGATGAAGCATCTAATTTGTTGGATACTCATATTCAGGAAAGGAAAGAGCTGATCAAAGGTTCCTATAAGGATAGACACTTCAATGCAGGATCCATACTTCTAGGATTTGGGGTGCTTGAGTCAGTTGGTGGAGGAGTGAACACATGGTTTAGGACAGGAAAGCTTTTTCCCGGTCCACATTTATTTGCAGGAGCAGGTAAAGATTAAATTTGCATTTGATGAACCAAAAATAAAGAGGCTAAAGATAAAACAATACAGTTTTATTTCTATTTTGTACTGTCAATCAATAAAAAAAATTCTACAACTATTGTAGAAATTAACAAATTTACTATTCATGATCACTTGTTATTGGATAATAATATAAAAATCCTTAATCTGTTGGTGCATCACTATTTATTCTTATTATATAAATTGGTGGTAAAAAAAAATCATAATTCTTGTGCAATCTCCAGCTATTACTGTTTTATGGGCACTGGCAGCAGCCCTGGTACCATCAATGCAAAAAGGAAATGAAACAGCCAGAAATCTTCACATCGCGCTGAATGCAGTAAACGTTCTGCTCTTTGTGTGGCAGATTCCCACTGGAATTGACATTGTGTTCAAGGTGTTTGAGTTCACAACATGGCCTTGAATGCAAGATTCTAAATTGTAAGTTCCCTGCTATTTTACTTTCAATTTTGCTTTCTGGGAACACCAAATAGCGTAATTTTTGAAATTTTCCATTCTCCTTTAGGCATGTACCATGACAGAGTGCCAGACAAGCATTGTATAATTGCATTACACCATTCTTTACTGTAAATTAGCATGTAAAGAACTTCTTACATTCTCATTATTACGTAATTGAATGAGTAGCGCTTGTAGTCTTGCACCTTGCTTATTCGGTAGGAAATTTTTTAGAAATAATGTTGGAAATAATTCACGAAAAAAATGCAAAATTTCAAATTTCTGAGGTGCAGGTGATTTTAGATAGATATTCCGGATGAAATACGCCTTATTACACGCTAAATAAGTATTTATCGCGGTTATAACTTCCTACTTTCACTGATTGTATATGTTGGGGGAAAATCCCCTTCATATTTACAATTAAAAAGACACACACATATAAAACTATAAAAAAAAATAGCAAAAAGATATGTATTTAATGTAGTTCGACACTTTTACCTACATCTCATGAAAACATCTCCACAAATATCCACGCACACAATAAAACTATAAAAAAAATTGATGTTTATTCAATTTATGCTAATAGAGAGGATTTCGAAAATTTGATATTTTGCAGCAAGTGCATAGTTTGATGGAGCATTTTAAGTATGGATTTTTAAGAGAATGGATCTGATGTGGTAAGGAATACTGCTTCAAATATTGTTCTCTTTTACTATTGCAGAGGATCTGTACTAATCAAACACACCCAGGTGTGTATAATTCTGCTGAAAATGTATAATATTATTAGTATCTTATATTTTGCATCAGTGCTTTTAAATACAGATAAAATATTTAAAATATAAATTAAAAGTACTAAAGGAAGATTGATTTATTTAACAAAAGGTTATTTTATAAACATGTGGGTTTCTGATAGAAGCTTATTTTATAAGTGTGTGTTAAGAGGTTTTAGTTTTACCAATACAGACTAAGATATTTCTCATATTTGAAGAAGACATAAGAATTTCTTCGTGACCTTTTAGCAAATTTGAGGTACATATCAGTTTTTCTTTTATTAATAGGTTTCTTTATTAGTATACGAACTTTTTAATTTAATATATCTTTCAAAGATTAAGTGTATCAATATCATTAAGAAAATTTGTTTTATTTTTTATAATTAAATTGTTTATTAAAAATTAAAATATCATGCATTTCTTTTTATAAAGGACTAAAATGGTGACACAGAGTGATAAATTTGATAACCGTTCTTAGTTCAAAAGAATTATATCCTGTTTTAAAACAACTTAATTTGTTACTATTAGGCATTAGCATATAGATGTGATTTGTTAATCTCACGATTAGGTTACTATTTTGTTACTAAAGTTAATTTCGGGCAACACTCATAACGTTGAACCTCTACAATATCTGCATCTCAGATTAATTAATAAATTGGGGTTCAAAATTTTAGCTTTTATCATTTATTCAGTCAAAATATAATCAAATGCCAATATAATAAACATACATATAATTAAAACATTATCATTATTTTCCTAAAGTAATTATTTATTGAGTTGACTCATTGAGTTATTAAGCATGTAATTAAAAGTTCAAATCCACTCCTTTAACAAATAAGTAAAAAAAATCAACTTAATGAATTATTACTAAATTAACTTAATCCTGATATGATTTACGTACGAATTTCTACTAATTTTACTTGTAATACTCAACAATATACTTCTTGGGCTTTGGTAAAATTAACTGAATAATTAGTTAGAAGATGAAAAGTTAATTGGTAATTGAAAATTGAAAAACTAACTTATTATATTATAAATGTTTGATAAAAATAGTTTTGAAAGTAAAATTTAAAATAATAGAAAAATAATAAAATTATAATTTATTTAAAAAAAGTAACCAAGAAATTAGATAAATATATTAAAGATATAAATAATAAAAAATATAAAAATTTAGAAGTTACAATCTAGTGTTTTAAAAAATATTATTTTAAGTAAAGTTAAAAAAATGTTAAAGATTATTAAAAAAAATTATTTATCAATCAGTCAAACAAATTCGTTAACTAATAAAAAAGTTATAAACTAACTAAAATAATTTTACCAAATCTGAATTAACCCTTGTTTTCCTCTAAAAATACACTTGCTTTGAATTTCTTACGAGACTAATTGCACCACACGCTTACTTACTAATTTCTTCTTTGTAAGAATCGTATATAGAAAAATAATTTACAATTTTTAAATCAAAATAATATTGATGACTAAATACGTGATATATCAGTATAATAATTAGGGCAATATATAAACAAAAGTGGAAAGCATAATTTTTCAGTCGAATGTAATAAATTAGGCAAGATGGAAAGAGTTGAATATTGTTATTTCTGTGTTTATAGGTTTCTATCTAAGGTAATGCAGTATAATATTGGCATTGTCTATGTTTATGATAACGTTTATTTCTTGAGTTTTAAAACGGCATCAAAAGTACAGATGCATATGTAGTATTATATATTTTGGTGAACCAAATTAAGAAGTATATATGCAGGCATAATATATGAACTAATTCTTGGTTCTTCTGTACGTTCCAATGTAAGAAATTTAAACCTCCACCACTCATTCATTGGTGATGATTTCTATATGTTTCACGAATATAATTGTAGTCTTTGCTAAGTCTCACGTAAGCAAATAAAAGCGGTATATGAAGATGGGTCATCCCAAAAAAATTTAAATTGAAAATATGAACTTGATTTGAAAGTTATTTTTTTTGTAAGGGGGAGAATAATTTTCATTTCTTAAAATTTTTTCTTTTCTTTTTTTACGTTATACCACTATTTATATGTCTCTTTTTTTTTATGTCCGGTTAATAAATTACTTGATGGTCTTTTTCTTCCTATCCGACTAATCTTTTGGATTTAGCTATTTTATGCATAATATGTAAGACTATTTTTAGGTGTGGATCCTAAATTAAGATTTTAGATTATTATTTTTGGCATATCCTATCATGTTAAATAAGATTAAAGATTTTTTCCATTTTTTTAAATGATAAATTTTATTTTAAAATTTTAGAAAAAAAGAAAGAGAAAGATTTTTTTTTAATAATGCAAAAAGGATCTTTCACATGTATTCTGAAAGGATCTTTCATGAGAATTATATATTGGATATTTCTTCAACTTCTTTATTAGAAGATGTAGTTAAAATCACATATTAAATTCAAGATTTTTATTTAAGATTTTACAATAAAGATACTGTAACAAAACTAACTTATCATTCTTACACTATCTAAATCCAAAAATGAGATGTATAATAACAATTATTCTCTAAAAAAAATAACAATTATCCTAAAGAAAGTGTAATAAAAGAAAATAATCGTAAAGAATAAGAGGACGTACCAATTTGAAGGCTAAAAGCACATTCTGAACGACGGTTAATTAAAGAAGAAGAAGGAAAAGCCATCAACCATGGAGTGGGACCCTCCATAAACAGTCAGCAGCAATAAAGAAACAGATTGACTTCAAATAGACGTATGAAGGAAACGTCTGGTTTATATAAAATATATATAGGTTCTTTTCTTCTGGAACGTTGAAATAGGTCAGTTTCCACCGTTGGCCCCATTGGCACGTACGGTAAAGGAAACCGCATGAAGCATATTGAAAAGAACGAAAGGGAGGAAAGGAAAGGAAAGGAAAGGCAGAAGGTATTATAGAGCATCGCTCCCTCACTGCTCCTGCAAGCAAAGTCACTAGCAAAAAAGTAAAATGAATGAAGCTGCATCATATCATGGTATTGGTATATACCAAAATTAAAATTGCCGTCTTTCATGTTCAGTTTAGACATATGACATATGGTGTATGCTTGCCGTAATTATATTGTTGCATTACCATTGTGAGCTTGTACGTGGTGTGTTATGTCAAAACTCAAAACTCAAAACTAAATTCTAAATGAGTCCAACCGCGGATACCAAGCTTACTTTGTGAGCTTGTGTCAGCTGGAAGTGCCTATTGAATCAGATGCTTTTTTTATTATTATTTTATGCTCTTTGCTGCTGTTACCAGTCATGTCTCGCACGCCGTAATCAGAATTCACTTTTGGTTTCTTTCAACGTGGGACTAGGGACAAGTCCTTTTCGCTCTACAGGCATTAGATGATTCTATAAATAACATGGCGTCCACCATATACTTGTGTGCTCATTCTTAGTCGATTACCCTCCTCCTCATCCCTATTATTTCCTTCACGGTTTGAACAGTTCCTAAACTAAAAGCCATGGCTAACCCACCCCCAGTTCGTCCATGGTTCCGCTTAGCCTCTATTCGCTCTACCCCTGCCCCTGCCCCTGCTCCTGCCCCTGCCCAAGAGTCACGCACTACTTTGGGTCTGCCCGCATTTAGAACCGCTTCAGCACCATCATCACCACAGACTCAGCCTACTCAGGTTCAAGAACATTCTCAACCTAACAGATTCTCTTCTTCTTCTTCTTCACTCCCAACTTCACCCGTCCACAAGGCCACACTTTCAACATCTTCCCCAGAGAAGAAGCACACCCGTGTGCCTGTGCCTGTGCCTGTGTCCGTGCCCGTGTCAAGTCCCACTCACTCTCCAAAAACAATAAAACAATCTGACCGTAGCCCAATGCACTCACCAAACAATAACAGAACCACCGCACCTCCACCCTCTCCCCTCACCCTCCCACCTTCCCAGTTGGGGGCCGAGCCCAAGATACCCGAACAGCCCGAGCCCAAGACCGTGCTAGTCCAGAAAACCATCGACAGGCCCAAGCCCTGGCACAATGGCTCCACTGAATCCCCTAAAAACCACGGAAAACACGTCACCGTCAAAGAAAGTCAATCCAAGGAGAAGGGTGTTCACAGAAAGCTTTCGGAGTCTGAGGAGTCTGGCATGAGAGTCATAACCATTGCAGGGGAAAACAGAGGAGCGTACATGGAACTCATCCAGTCCCCTAAGAAACACGAGCCAAAGTATCTTCACAAGAAGGGGAATTCCAACATCAACGTGGACGGGGTTGAATCCGAGGGTTCGGGTGCTGAAGAAGGGAATGTGAACAAGAATCAGAAAGCTAGAACTTCTTCTTCGTTTCCCATGGCTGCGTACATGAACAGCAACGTGCAGTGTGTCAACAACTCGCTGCTGTACCACACTTCATGCTCCCACCACGACCCCGGAGTGCGCCTCTCACTTTCGAAGAAACCATTCGGGGAAGGTTTCCATCTCAAGGAACACGCTGATGGTCACCACACTTGATTCCAAAAACATATATATTGCAGTTGCTTCTTTTCTGTTTCTGGCTTACGGTATATATTGTTGGAGAAAATAAAAAAAGGTGGAGTGGCCAACTTGGGGCATGGAATGATTCTAATTCTTGTGCTTGTGGAGGAAAGTTGAAGATTCTTCACTGCCCTTAGTGGCAAAAATAATATATATGTATGACTGATAATTACGGCTTTGATTAGTTTTTGTATGGAAGAGATTCTGAACGTCCCAGTCTATTACAAGGGTTGTGTATTGTTGATGATCCTTTGTTATTTGTTCATTCACACACTGCTGTTTTTGTAATAAATTTGTATCACCTATGATGTTGTGTTCAAACATTTGTAAAAGATTGTGTCGTTTTCAACTTGATGTATTTAACTCAAGTAATAGTATAGCACTTCCATTCTTGTCTTTCGTTCTGAGCATATTACTTCCTTATCTTTCCTAAAATTTTCAATCTCTCGTTATGGAAAAACGATAGTGAAGCCTTTGAAATTAATATAATTTGATTATAAAAGATAGTTAGGTTAAGTCGATTAAATTGCTAGCTAATAATTTGCTAATTCAACTCTTTACAAGCTTGAATAGTTGCATGATAGTTGATAACTTTTTTTTTTCTTTATGCAAAAATTACTTGAAATCACATTTGAGACGGAAAAGTAACACTATAACGCAACCGATATAAATCTCTCGAATTTGTGACAAATATATTGTAACAACTACACAACTTGCAAGTAAAAAATAGACATAATTTTTTTTAACGGAGGAAATCCTCTTAATATAAAAGGTAAAAATCATAATTATGATAAAAAAAGCATATACCAACATCTTCAATGAGAATGCTTTTAATGAGTTGCTTATCTTTTTTTCTTCATTAAAGCATATGACATGAAATTGTTTATATAAATAATTATTATTTAACAAAATTTATATCATAAATATTATTATTTTTTAATTTTATAAGACTCACAACATTAAGTTAAATATTCACTTTTAAAACTTTAATATTAAAGTAAATTTTTATGTAAAATATTTAAATCTAAGATAAACAACTCATATAAATAATCATATATTGTAGATATTCTAAGTGGAGGTCTCAAACAAATGCACAAACTCTACTCATCAATTAGTCAAACAACTACTAGTGTTTGGTTTGGTGAGTATAAAATGATTGTGAGTTTATCCTAAAAACAATTATTTTATTATTTCTAAAAAATAAAAATCAAGGTGAGTCGTCAATAAAAAAAGAACACACTAAAACAACAAATAGAAAATCAATAAAATGAAAAAAGAGAGTAGAAAATTCATTCACATTGTGAACTAAATATCTGTTTTCATAGCCAATGGTCCGATCGTTGAATTTAAAAATAGTTTTATTTACTGTATTTAAATAAAAAACTTGTTTTATATAATTAAGTATAACGATTAACTAATTCATAATTAATCATGAAAATATTTTGTACAGTTAATCCAAACACAACTACATAAAGATAATGTAACTTTGGACTGTTTGTAGTACAGGTTTTCTTACCTGGAGGCAGTAGGCGGGTAGCTATAGTAGTCATAAAGATAATAATTAAGCTTGTACCTATTTTATTTTTGTTGATTCTCGTAGTCACCAATTAAATATAGTCATTTTTATTTTCAGTAAAAAGAGAGAGAGTTAAATATAGACATTTTACTATACAGTAATATTTAAAAGATTAACTTTTTGTTTCACTAGTTTATCTCAATCTGAAATTAATTTTAACATATTCGAGTTTTAAAAATTAACTTTATCTATTTTAGGAATAGGTTAGTACACTTTGATATTTTATTTTCCTTCAAAGTTTATATATTTTTAAGAGAAAATTTTATATATTTTCACAATTATATATTGAAAATAACATTTTTTTACTTAATAATAATATTTTATATAATATAATATGATATTTATAGAGATATTATGTATTTTATTTTAAATATGTATTATAAATAGTACTTTAATTTAAATATAATATTTTATCTACAATTTAAATAATTCAGTCTTACTTCATATATTATTAATTTTTAATCAAATCAAATTTAAATCTAAATAAATGACGCTATTAAATGAAGTTGGAATTAAAATAAGTCCATTATAAGCTATCCTATAAATGTCTTGAAAATGAAAAATTTATTACACAAAACACCTCCACATATATTCATTTTTTTTACTCATAAAAAAATTATTCATTTTTTTTACTCATAAAAAATTATTCATTTTTTTAACACGTGCATATCGATGCATCCAATATATTACTAGAAATCCATCTCGTGGAACGCATGGTTTTTAATGTAATAGTTCAATTTATGGGGAAAAAAAACTAAGTATTAGCTCTCTTAAAAAAACAACAACTAAGTAACAAAATAAAAAAAAATTGGAACGCATGTTTAATACTAACTTACTGAATAAATACATAAAATACAAGTAATTAAAACATCTTCAAATTTTAAGTAAGAATTTTGAATTCAAGATTTTATATTTACTAGATTTGCCTATAAAGGGAGTCAATAAATTTTTGACATGAAAAATAAACTATTATAGAAAATCCTTAAAATATATATAATATTTAAAAAAGAATAATTTTTTTTTCTTTCCCTCTTTCTAAGATTTCAAAATGAGATATAATACTAAATAAAAAAATATGAAAAATATTAAAAGATATTTAATCTTACATAATACTATAAAATCTAAAAAAAAATCTAAAATTTTAATTTAAAATCAACCATTAAAGAAACTTTAAGCCTATGTTTGGAATAGGAAAAAAAGAGTAGAAAGGAAAGAAAAAATTTAAAATTTAAATTAAAAGGAAAATGAAGGAAAGAAATTTTTTTTTCTTCTATAAATCAACTTTTTTTTCTTTTCTTATATATTTTCTCTTAATTCAAACAAAAGAAATGGTATTATTATCCTTGTTTTTCTTTCTCTTTATTTTCTTTTATTCCTATCAAACATAGCATAAATGTTCCAACTAAGTAGATAGGATCCGGTTATAAATAATTTGTGAGGTAGAAAGGTAATGATTTGAACATCAAGGGCAAAAAAAGAAGTTGTGCTGTGCCGCCTCTTCTGTGAAAGAATTTTTCTTCAACTTTTCCCATTTTGTGTAATTTTTTTCCGCCTCACTTGTTGTAATAATCTGGGAGTGGGTGTGGTTGACTTTGTGTCGCAGAGGAAGCAGCAATGGCTTCAAATCCCAAAACTTTGACTTTTGAGGAGGTGGCTAAGCACGACAACAAAAAGGATTGCTGGATTATTATCAATGGAAAGGTCTGCTTCTTCTTTCTCTCTGTCTTAGTTTATCTGTTTCACAGTTTTCAGTTTCTGGGATTAACATGATGCGTGCTAAATGCTCATTAAGATGGCTGAGGAATTAATTATAAGGTTGTCATGGGGTTCAAAAGCCACATGTTAATCTCCAATACAGTATATTAAGCTAATCAATTTTATTCAAAGTAATGTTAATGAGCTTAACAAATCATCTAACTTAACGAGTTATCAAAGTGAATTGCTTGATTTGTTGAGAATTGAGATTAATAATCAAAATGTAGAACCAAAAAATTCAACTTTGCAATACAAAGACAACGTTGGAACAGAATACCAACAGATTAGAATTTGGAAACCTTATCAAGCAATCCAGATTTGAATGCTTATTCTGCAATTTCTCAATGTAACCTGTAGGGACTGCCATGAACATTTCTTGATTGAATTGTCAACAAACATTGAATAGTTGTCATCTTAACCATGGATGTAAATGTCTCTCTAAAATATTCTCCTTCAATCTGTGTGTATTCCTTTGCAACCAAGCATTTTTATATTTTTCAATCTCCCCAATTTGCCTTGTACTTTATGTTATATACCCTCTTGCATCCTACTAATTTCTTTCCTTCAAAGTAGCAGTTCCGTCATACATTGTTTGCAGCAATGACATACATCACAACATTCCAATTTATTTCCATCAAATTGAAAACTGAGAGATCTACTAATAGTGCAACAAAACATGCCTTTGAGTTTGATAACTACTTTCCGATCACAAATAACCTTGATGCCTTTCTTCATTTTAGTCTTCTTGCTTGTATCTTGTGTGCAACATCCTCATTAATTTCTCTAATATTTTGTATTATTGATCCCAAATATTTAAACTTAGAAACTTGAAGTATGACATCTTCTCTCATTTATTTTTTCTAGTCATATTCCTCTTGTCTTTTACTAAAATTGTAATGAATATACTCCCTCTTATTCCTACTTAAGCGAAAGGTCAAAAACCCTTTATTTCCAGTGTGTCTCCAAATTTCAAGCTTACGGTCAATTGTTTCCCTTGATTCCTCAATCAAGACTATATCCAATTGCAACTAAATTGAGGCATAAAGAGAACATTATGCAACTTCATCATGTTGTTAAGGTTCATGGGTCCCATCTTAACTACCAAAACATCTCCTGTTGGCACAGTTATATGCAGTGGCTCGTCAAGACTTTGTATGTCTTCAAGTATAGAATATATAAGGGTCATGTGTTGTGAAGCGCTACTGTCTGACACCCAGTTACTGAACCATGGATTAAATAATTACCAGATTCATTATTGTGTTATCATTGTTCTTATTAGCATGTGATCTGTGGAATGCATGATTGTTGCAGTTTCCTTCTGCACCTGAGACCTTACTCTGGTTATTATCAATGCATGCTAGGTGTGCTCTTCCTGAAACCATGATTGTTGAAGTTTTTAGTTGAGTTCTTTTTGCTGTGGGAGGCTTTTTGTTGAAGAACAAGTCCTACATTGGTAGGTTAGAAAAAGTTAAAGGGTATATATGCAAGAGGACCATGTGTCCAAAGTACCTAGGAATTTTTGGACAAATAGATCACTCATACTAAAACCCACTAGCTCTCTCTCCCATACTCTTGGACAGTAGTCTGCACATAATTCTAATACATGATTGATTGCTAAGCTACTGGCAAGTAGACAAAAATTATTGAAATTTTTCAGACATGTTATTGAACATTTCCTTTCCTTTTTTTTTCCGGAGGTAGAATAACAGAAAGGTGATTACTGAATTGTGCAGTGTATGATGAATGAGACCTGTAACATCATGAGTACTTCAGTAATTATTATGTATTGTAAGTTGTAATGACACATACAGTTTTCAACATGCGGGTCAAGTGATATATTCATTCTTTAAAATGTTACAAAATCTGGAAGTGGAAGAACCCATCTATGAAATCAACATCCTCAGAAGTCACAAGCAGCTCTTGATAGGTTAATCATGTCTTGTCCAGTATCTTGGATACCTAAGCTAATATCTTCACTATCCTCTTGTATTAGAATCTCCCCGGCAGCTGATACCCTTTTTAATAGCAACATCCTCAGTACCCCAGGTTTAACAATTTTTTGTTCAAACTGAGTCTATAATTGATCTAGCAATCCCGTATCTACTAAAGGATTGAAGTTGGAAACTGAATAATTCATATTCATTTGAATAACTTTGAATAATGTCATCATATCTAATGAGTTATCACATTTCCCGTAAATTTTACATCACCTTTATTCCTAGAGAGAAATAAATATGTATTCATTAATGGTTAGTCTAACAAACTTTAGGGGCTGCTAATGTTATTAGGCATATATGGTTGTCAAGATGCATTCAACAGTGCACATTGGAGAAATAAATTTCTGATTATAAATTGACTAGTCAATTAAAGAGTGGTGTTCTTATTCTTCGTAGTTATCAGACCATAGGATGGATCTATTAGAAATTTATAAGTCTATGATATTAGTAAATACAATGCATAAAAATATCATGTTTTAGTGCTTTTCACTAAAGAAGAGGGATAAAAAAAAGAAGCTAATAAAATGGAATGAGATACTTATCCTTACCTTTACCTTCGTTTGTAGATGTCAAATGAATATGTGCCAAAGATTCAAATTGAGTTCTAACACTAATAATATTCTATATTCCCTCTACAATTGGTATTTTAAAACTTCAACTTTTATGACTAGTATGCTGATAGGAATAGCAATTAGTAGCAATAGCAGTTAGGGGTAGTTCAGTTAGTTATAATTAACTGTTAGTTATAACTAACTAGGAGGGAACATAATGTATAAATAGGGGATAATAGCTGAGTTAGAGGAACTGGAAAAGTAATTGGAGGCTGTAATCCTCGAATAATCACAATTGTACTGCAGGAGCTGGTCTGCAATATTCAATAAAGATTCATTCTTTCTTTTCTGTGCTGGTCCAGTTCCTATAAACTGGTATCAGAGCTCCAGATCTTGGGGCTGTGAGGAGGTTGATGGAGTCAAAAGCTAGCTACAAAATGGAGGCAAGGATGGAGGCGCTGGAACGCATGGTGGAGGAAAACAGAGGCGCGATGGCGTTGAACCGTGAGGTGATGGAATCGCGACTGGGAGCGATTGAAGCTGTGCTTTAGAAGCTTGCTGCTTCTTGGGAGAAACCAAGCGCGGTGGAAGCAGAGACGAGGGGTGCTGTGACGCAGTGAGATAGGGAGAGCGAAGGTGGGGAAGCCAACCGTTGGAGGAATATCGAAATTCCCATTTTTATGGGAGAAGATCCTCTAGGGTGGCTGTCCAAAATTGAGAGGTATTGCAGATTACAGTCTTTGTTGGAGGCAGAAAAACTGGAAGCAATTATGGTTGGCATTGAAGGGGAAGCTTTAGCTTGGTTCCAATGGTGGGAATCTTGTAATTCCAATCAATCTTGGGAAGGGTTCAAGCTGGCTGTCACCCAGAGATTTCAGGGGGCGAATTTGGGGAGCCCTTTCCAAGTATTACTTGCACTCAAGCAAGAAGAAACAGTGCAGGGGTATATAGGACAGTTTGACAAACATGTGGGAGCTGGAAAAGGGTTGGGGGAAACCTTCTTGATGGAATTTTTCATTAAAGGGTTGAGGGAGGAGATAGGGTCTGAAGTAAGGTTGCATGAGCCAAGAAGTTTGATGGAAACCATGCTAAAGGCAAGGCAAGTGGAGGAAAAAAATAGGGTGCTGGGAAATCTGCCAAGAACAGAAACCCAGTTTCTTGGGTCCAAGAAATGGGAGAGAGTGGCAGCAGGACAGTAGTAAAGGAGGGGAGACAGTAGGGGGAGCTAATAGTAAGGTCAGTGAATCTGTCCAACCTGTTAGTGCAGAGAATAATGGATGGCAAGGTAGAAGAACCTTCCACAATTTGTCACCTGCAGAAGTGGATGAGGAAAGGAGAATGTTTTACATGTGCTGAGAAATATCATCCTACTCGTGTGTAAAAACAAACAGTTCAGATTGTTGAATATGGAAGAAGAAGATGAAGGAGATCCTTGCTGAAAAATACAGGCTGTTTTTCCTCACTCTGGACCTTGGGGACAAGGTCCATCTTGAAGGGGAGGGTATTGATAGAAATAGCAGTTAGTAGCAGCAGTTAGGGGTAGTTCAGTTAGTTATAACTAACTGTTAGTTAGTTATAACTAACTAGGAGGGAACAAAATGTATAAATAGGGGATAATAGCTGAGTTAGAGGAACTGGAATAGTGATTGGACGTTGTGATCCTCGAATAATCACAATTGTACTGCAGGAGCTAGTCTCCAATATTCAATAAAGATTCATTCTTTCTTTTCTGTGCCTGGTCCAGTTCCTATCATATGCCCATCAAATTATTATACTTAATTAAATGCATTCCACTGTGACAGGTGTATGATATCTCACCATTTTTGGATGACCATCCAGGAGGTGATGAAGTTTTGCTGACATCAACAGGTAATCAATTTCTCCTTGTTGGCTGGTTCATATCATTAGTCTGTAGGCATGGCCAGCAGAAGTAGTAACTAGAAAGGAGTGGACTAAGAAACTCAGCCATGTATTTTTACAGGGAAGGATGCCACCATTGATTTTGAAGATGTGGGCCACAGTGATTCTGCTATAGAAATGATGGAAAAATACTTCATTGGGAAGGTTGACACTTCCACTCTTCCACCCAAAGTTAGCCATAGTCTGCCACAACCTACTCAAGCACATGGCGCTGGCAATCAATCTTCTGGATTTGTTGTAAAGATCTTGCAATTCCTGTTGCCATTGTTGATACTGGGCCTTGCATTTGCCCTGCATTACTATGGCAAAAAGGAGCATGCTAGCACCTCATGAAAGAGGAAGTTGAGCTAGAGCCGAAGTTTCAGTAGGTTTCTTAATTCATTGCCTACTTCAATGCAGTATCAAAGTGGTAATAGACTTTAGTCAATGTTGTGTCTCTGTGTCGTTAAAATTCGTTACCCCACCCCACACCATGCAGGCCCTTGATGCTTTGTGGTGTCTTTGCTCAGTCATGCTAGCTGTTCATTTAGACAAATGATTTTTTATTCAATCTCTCATGTTTGAATATTTTGAAATGGACTTTATTAAATCAATTGATTGATCCCTATGTTTTTTGGTCAATGATCTGGTGATTTTTCTTATTTATTTTTTTCTTGAGATCATGTAGGATTTAGAACAACAGGGTTGAAAGGAAGCCCTCTCATGAATAATGTTATTTTTTCCTCTCTTTTTCCCCACATCACTTCTTACGCGTCTGTTTCACTGCACTCTTCCTTTCTGGTTTTTCCGTACTCCCTCACCTGTGGTTTCACTTTCATCGCACTCCTCTCGCTTTTCTTTTCAAAAACACCTTATGAAAACAAGAAAATCATACAACACAAAATTGATCAACTCACTCAACGACTAACATGTCAATATCACCAAAAAGTAAAACAAATCTAATCAAAAGTTACTACAATATTTTAACTTCCTCCCTACCTTAACTTCCATAAATTAAATTTCTTCCCCTTACACTCAAAGCTCAACTCGTTGCACAATGCTTCACCTGTAGTGCTCTTCATCATCACAACACATCAGTTTTTATTTCTTGCATCCATCGCAATTCCTCATAGATGGGGAGTCCAGTGTAACTAGAGCGAAGAGTGATGTTTACAAAAGTTTAGAAAATAAGATTATTTAAGTAATTTTACATAGAAAATTAATTAATAGAAAAGGACAGTGTACTTAGCAAATGGTGGTGTAAATAGTAAATTCTCTTAATGCGCTATTAGTGTTAGCGTTGGCTCTCTCAGCCCGAGCTAGCTGTTAGTTGCGCTGCGCCTGTTCTTCGGCTGTTGCTTCCTGCACCTCCAAGTTACTTCCTACATCCTTTCCGGGATATTTTTACCTTTCCGATTGGACATTTCTTGAAGTCAAAATCTGTAATAATTGCGGAATGTAATTTTATATTCTGGAAGCCAAAAAAGAGGTGCAGAAAGCAACTTAGTCCTACTCAATTCACACAATATTGCTTCCATCAAAATCAGATACCTGGTGTCTATGAAAAAAATGCTTAGACTAGAATAAAAAATTGATATGTTAAAAGTTAATTTAAGTTATTTTGATTCAATTAAATATTATAATTTTATTTGATTATTTTGGAACTGAAATTGTGTTAGAAAAAGTTGAAAGATACTACTGTAAGCTAAGAGAATTCTTAAAACTTCTCTCAATGTATTGTCCTAATACCATAACCATTCGTCCATTTTGAAGTATGGATACTTTTGCTGCATATCGTCACGAAAAAGGAAAAACAAATGCTGTTTCCGATTTGAAGTGTGTCTATGACTCTATATATACCTGCTATTAACATAGCTTCAATCTCTCTTTCTCTTTATTTAATTTATTCTGACTGGGTAAGACTGGGAATATACTTGTATTATCAGGAGAGAAAAAATGAAAAAGAGGAAAAGAGGTTGAAGCTGTGCTAATGGTGTGTATCCAAAGTCATAAGAAATAATAACAACTTTCTAAAACTGGGAAAAAAAACATATATCACTCTTGATAATCTATTGTTTGCATTTGCATCATTGGATTTAGATCCTTTCAAGTTAGCAAGTAACAAAGCTAAAAGCTTATACAAATAATGGTTGGTCTATGGGACTTAATTTGAGTTTTTTTTTTTTCTATTATATCTACTGTAAGCATAATATTTGCTATATAATTAAATTGCTTTGATGAATACAATTTATGGTGTGCCTCTCACACCCAATGCTTTGTACACGTTCGAAGCAAAGCATAAACAAATAGGAACAAAGGACTTCTCCTTAGATGGAGCCAAACAAGCTCCAAGATTTCGTCTCCAAAGCGAATGGATTTGATCACCTGAAGATCCTGAAAGATTTCTTTCTCGAACTGTCCTAGTAAAACCACACTAGTGAAAAGGATTGGTTTTAGTTTCCATTGTCATTAGTCAAGTGACATTTTTAAATTAGGCGTAGGACTACATAATTCTTATCTCAAGTTTCTGAAAGAAATGGAGTAGTTTGGTCCCCAGCTATAGATATAGATGCAAAATACTTGTCAAAGCTCAATTTCGGATTTGGTCCCCGCTTCATGCATATCTATGAGAACATGTCCCATTTAGGTGCTAACATCGTTGGACCACTCTTTCTTTTGGAGCTAGAGGACAATTTTAACCAGACTCAAATTCCTTTTGGCCCAAATAAATGAGTAGTTGCAACGCACAACCCACGAACGAATTTGTTCCCTTTGCTTTGTATTTAAATTTAAATTAATTAAAAGTTTGTGGTCACATTATTGTCTCCACTTTATACCCTTGAAATAATTGTACCTCTACGCTCTGAATACAACCTCACAATTATATATGTGTGTGTGTGATCTATTTTTTTGGGACAGGAAAACGATATAGAATGGTGTTTTACTTGTGTCTTCATCTTTGGGTAAGATTTTTTTCAAATAATGAAACAGAGGGGGAAACCTTTACTAAAAGATTTAATGATACATTATAATTTTACTTAATAAATTTAACATATGGCTTTAAGAAAAAACCGTATAATCAAATTTATTAAATACATTATTAAACTGTTAATATGTAAAAAGGATGTAATTTAATTGATTGAATAGGATGTGTGAGTTATTGTAAATCATTTAATATTGTCTTTAATATTCACAGATGAAAAAAATTATTATTATAAATGACTAAAAAAATTATTAATATGAAATTAGATAATAATGGAAATTTACACTATTTTATTAATTAAAGGATCAAACTTGGATATATTATCCTGATTGATTAAAACTTAACTTTAGCATATTAAATATTTGTATTTAATCACTTTGGTTATTTCATTTGTATATATGACTTTTTTTTGTTTTTGACTTAATAATTTTTAGTTTCCGTAAAATGTATTTTTTGGTCCTGTTTTTTTTTTCATTTTTATATTTTTTATTGTTTTAGTGATCATTACCACACAGTCATTATAAAATTGTAAACTTTATAAGGGTTTCTCTTATATAGAATAACTTTCATTTTAGTCTCCATTATTTAGGAAATATTAAGTCTGTTGTCCAATCTCGATTAGCCATGTCATTATTTAATTAAAAAAATCCTGATGTGAGTGACTAATTAAATAAAACTAAAAAAACAAAAACACAAAAAAAGATATAGTTTTAGAAGTCCTAAAAACTTATTTAAACCTTTGATTTTCAGAACCATATATACGATTGAGTTTATACTTTTGTATCTATATAGCATTAACATTCATTGTATGCAAAAAGTATATGTGGATAGTGATCTATATAATTATTCTTTAAATAGTAAATAGACTTTTCTGGAAACATACATGAACAAGGAAGGCGATACAATCCACATGAAATGAGATTGAAAGAGAAGGGAAGACACTCTTTAAAAGCAATAGAAAAGCATGGTCTATCAGTCGAGTACTTAACCTCGACAGGCTATGGTGTTAAATATAAATCATTGAAAGAAATAAATATCTCACAGTTAAATCCCATTATCTAAACCATGTGTTTGTCTTCACGTCTTTTTTTTTTTTATCTTCGGTATTCATTGTTTGTAAGAAGTGTTCATAGATAGAGTTTACATAATTATTCTTTAAAGGACAAGTAAGGCTATACAGTCCACGAGAAATGAGACTCATTAATAGCTAAGTTAGAGAATTTAAATATATAAAGAAATTCAATTTTTTGTTATATACTTTTATATGTTCCTTGGAATGTCAAACGATCTGTTAGGAACATGACAAATGCTCATATTATAGAAGGCTAAAAAAGGACTAACAGCTAAGAGGAAAGTCTAAGTCAGAATCTCAACAGTATCCAAGAGGATCTCAACTACTGATTCTAACCTAGACATGACAGTAACAAATCCTAGAGATAATATCTATAAATAAGAGGTTAAACCTACAAGGTAAATACATTCTAAACCTTCTCTTTTTTAGCGCACACACCTCACCTTCATTGGTTGATATTAAAGTGCATAGTAATCAATATCCCAAGAGATATTTTTCCCATATTATTTGTGAAAACAGAACAAGGTCAAACAATTAGATTTACTTGAAATATAAATTTGGTTTGGTTTGGCGCTGTGACATCATGCATATTCGGAGACAAGTATTTATTGTAGTCTGGTTTTTCGATGATATGTTTGGAGTCGTGGTTTCATGGGAAGTTCAAAAGCACACATTATTTACTTTACTTTATATAACACCATTAGATTTACTTGATAGTTGATATACTTCTTGCATGTTTTCTAAATGTCATAATTACCGAGACGAGTAATCTAAACCTAGTTTTTGTATTGCTGCATTTGCATGGTTTTATACGGCTATTTTCAATGGCACGCCCATTTTCGGTTATTATGAGTAGTAGTAAATACCAATAATTCTGCTCATGAATGTAAATATAACCCTAAAGATGGAAAAGACAATTAGTCTCTCTGCTTGGTCGGGTTGTGGTAGGTTCCTCTTGCGTGTGAAAAAACAACTTCTAGCAGAAGTGGACCTTCTTGAATCAACTGGACCCAAATTATTGCACGAAAGGGCGTTGCTAAGAACTTAATTGGTCGATTTGTTTTCATTAATTGTGTCTCAAATCTGCGAGATTCTGGGGATATGCCACATTAAATGGTTGGGGGGTTAACCAGATTAGAAGCCACGAATAATCAACTTCACTGAACAGACACACTAAGGAAACTAGTAAAGTTGGCATTGGACGGTTATGTCAAAATCAGCAAAGGGAACTTTGGTACGGTCCATCTTGACCATAATTTATATCTTTCTGGTTAATAAAATATCTCTGTGTTCATTATGCAACAGAAAAGTGCACAAATGAAACCCTTTATTATTGATGAACCTCCAGAATGCCTAGTTTTACTAGGAAATCACGTCATTACATTAATGTATTATACCTGTACATAGTCTAATTGTTAAACTAAAAAACTAAAATACATATTTCATTGTCAATAGATTTCTCGCCATATGAAGATAAGAAAAGATATATTGTAGGCAACCTTACTTTTATATATATAAAAAGACTGTTTTCGAATTTGAACACATAACTAACAAGTCATGACATAATTTTACCGTTGTATTGGAACTCACCCTGTCTAATATTTAAATTCTAAAACAAATTTTGTTCATCTTCTTGACATTTTTATATAAATTTGTGATCATAATATATATACTTGCCTCTAATCGTTCGTTTGCTCTTGGATAACCACCCAAAGGACTTGACGGTTGATCCAGATGAAATATTTGTATTGTTTCAATGTGACAGCCCCACAGAAAGAACATTAATCTGATCTTTCGAAGCCTCCGTTACACACAAACTTTATTCATTTATTTATTTTCTGACTAAGCTACTGTCATTAAATTAAAACAGAACAGCTACCACACATTTAGTTATCATATTCAAACAGGCACTAAGCATCTTTCGAGAGCTAGGAGTAATCAGATTGAAATAGACTTGAAATCAGTGGTATATCAAAACCCCAGTTAATTAAAGCTGCTTTTCCTTCTCCAAACAAGGGAAGTCACCATTTTGTTCCTTGTGCTTGGATTTCCTTTCGGGTCAGTGTCTCTGTCTATAGTAAAATATAGGGCAATCCTTAACTAATGGAGATCGAGGGTGATCTTAAGGTTTTTTAATTGATGTATTTACCTTAATGAATTGTTGGCAAGTCTTTTTCAAATTCACAACGAGGAAAGCTCTAATTGTCTGTTAGATCATTGTCGTGGGCTCCATGTGTATTGTGTTCCTTTCAACCATGTTCATAACATGATCCCAATATAAGCACGGTACACGTAAAGTTTGATGTCACGGTTTACTCAAATTTAACAAATAAATACTTGCAATACTTTTTTTCAACACATTCGTTATTTATTATTGAAAATACAATACAATAACGGATTCCACATCAATTTCCGTGTGTGTTAGCGTTTCTCATTTTAAGTACAATACTATTGAAAACTCTAAAGTGAACCAGATTAGTAAAAAGATATGATCAATTGAAACAATTGGCTATGGATATTATAGATGTCTCATTAGCCATTAGTTTTGCACATAATATTATGTATACTTTTGTGGTAGATACATTTTATTAATCTGGACTGAAAATTAATTAAGCAGCCTTCTTTTGGATGAGTGATACTTAATTAAGCAGCCTTCTTCTGAATATTGCACGATGGTTTTGACTATATTTCTTGCTCAAAAACCAGTTATGAAAACAATGGGCAGGGGTAAGTAGACTGGTGCAGGCAGAACAAAACATAACTTGATATTTTCAATTATTCGAAGCAGAAATTAGAGGAAGCTACGAATGAAAAGGACTACTTATTTAATACATCCTGTAGAGTCATATCTCTCTCTCTCTCTCTCTCTCTCTCTATATATATATATATATATATATAAATGAAAAAATATTTTTATATATTGAATTTAAATATAATTACATTGAATTAATTTATATTATTTAATATAGTCATTTTTAAAATGTTCTTTATTTAATTTTAATTTTATTTTAATGACATTTTTTTATTCATGATTTCAAGTTTCAATGAATGATATTTTAGAAATAATCTTATTTATTATTTGAAATGAATAAAGTTAAATAATATTAATTGATTTTTTAAAATTTATTTTTATTTATACATGATTAACGAGAAAATATAAAACATAATTAATTAATTGTTATACAAATGATGACGCTAGCTAATCGGACTCTTTTTTCAGCTGCTGATCTAGTTGTTGCAAAAGCCTAGTCAAGGTTTAAATAAAAGATGATGTGACAGTCCATCAATTATAAGCAAATTTCTGTTCGTCTCAAGTGTGTCTGTACAACAGTATATGTGTATATTTATTTCGGAGGAAAACGATAAAAAGTAGGAAAACCAACTTTACGAAATAGTACAAATTAGGTTGTTATAATATACTAACTTTATTGATAACTGAATTTTGTTCCAACTAATCCATGTATATATGATCATGCTCACCCACTCTAATTGATTAAACTAGCAATTCGTGACTTTTTTGTACTAAGGTCTCCATACGAAACAGCAACTCTGTTTTTTCAAGTATATATGTGTATATGCATATATAAAGGAAAGGAAATGATAGTAATAAATGTTTAACCGTCTTTGATCAAGCTTTCTTTATAAACCAATTCAACCCATAGAATTCAAAGTTTGAGATTCTTGTCAACAAAACATGAAAAAATCATTACATACCCAATTCATGTTATACTGGGGGTGAGTAAACGGGGAATATTTTTATCAATAAAAATAGAAAAACGTGAGGGAAAAACTAAGCCAGACACAAGCACAACAAAAACATCAGTATCTTTATCTATGTCCTTCACAGAATTGGCGCTGTCCATTGCAAATTTGCAATATTCATGCTGTTTCCAAAAAAGTTACGACATACTATTTAATGGGGCCGGGCCCAGTTAAGCATAAGCGTGTCTGTTTTGATGAACTATATAGATTTTTACTTTTTATATATTTTTAATCTGTAGGACTGTCTGCTAGTAATTAAGGAATTCACATACAACAGTAAATCTTTTGTGGTCGTGCTAGACTCTTCTAGTGAGTCGGATTTCTTCACGAATGGTGCTGCTTGCTGCTGTTCTTCCAGTGGCTCCAAACGGCTGAATGTAGGGTTAGATACATGTACTTCAATGCTTAAGTCTGAATTTCTTCCAATTAAGTAATATTAGCAAGAAAGAAAAAAGCAATTTTTGGGTTGATTATGAGCCTGATTCATATTTATATATAGGATACGGGTGATAGTGTACCACAGGAAAAATTATTGTATGGCTAGAAACATTATGAACTCCACCAATCTCGATCAATATAATATTATAATTGAGTAAAAATTATTTGGGATCATAAACATATAGTACCTGTTCTGGATCATTACATTAATTTCTCATGTCACAAACACGAGAATTGCAATCAAGTTTAAAGAATTTTTGTTTGAAATAGAATTTGACAATATGTTCCACAATAACAAAAAATTAATTACCTCTTGTAATTAAGATGACCATAGGAAAAATAAGAAGAAATTTAACTTCATCAAAATATGATAGTTGAACTGGAAAAAACAACACTGTAATTGCAAAATGTCAATACCAAGAATCGAATCTTACATTAATTTTGAAATAAAAGTTTCCTCTAATTCAGACAACTGAGAAAAAGAAAAGAGGAAAGAAAGTCTTGGTATAGAGTAATTGTTGACCTTGGTCAACATAATGGGATTGACTTCCATGGTCATAACCAAAGAATATACGAAATTTGGTGAAAATGTCCTTGGTTGTCATCATCTATATACCCTTTTACCTACCATACCATGATGATAGTAACCATTTTCACTAAAATGGGGGCAAAGCCGCTTTGCATAAAATTTATATCATATTGTCGAAACAGAAAAACAAATTCAGAGGAAGTATGGTAATAAATAGAAACATTCCATTATGTAGGCGCTAAACTAGTGCAAGATTGAAGATTGTAGTACCTTTTTATTATAAAAAAATCACATACAATCAATCCCAAGTTAGGTCAGCAGACTAATCTGTACTTGTTAGCATTCATTTTCTTGAAGTGAAAAAAGAATAGAGATAATGGTGGTCCAATTTATGAAAAGGAAAGAGCTTATAATATAGACCGTCATAGGTGGAAGGAGGACAAGGAGAAATTAAAGCCCGTCAAGTGGGTAATGGAGATGTCATTGCGCGTAAGAGTGCCTAGCTATGAACTAGAAATCAGAAGTTCCCCAGACGTGGGTATGGACTAGGGACGAGATTCTTTGAAAGAAGACGCCTTTCTTGAGCATATAGCTAGCATTCCTTCCCGAGGGAACCATGTACTTTGTGGAGATCAGAGAGACTTTTTTATTTGTGCCACAAATTTTTAAAAAATTTGCATAAATGCCACGAGGTTCAAAGTATTTGTGAAAATGCCACGCGGGCTAGTTCGCTAGTCAGACCAGCGAACTACGTATGTTGAGGTAGCGCAATCCTAGTGGACACGTACTTCGCTACACCTTCCAGTGAACTACGTGGCTGCCCAACGGGCAATCTATGTGGCAATTACCAAGTTCGCTAGGCAGGCCAGCGAACTAGGCTTGACACGTGGCAAGTTTTCAAAATTGCATATAAACTTCGGAAGACCATAACTTTTGACTGGGATGTCCGATTGAGGCGTATGATATATCAAAACGATCATAATTGAGAGGAGATGCCGCTCGAAAGTCTCCAAAAGGGACTTGGCCAAAATTTTTTTCCCAAAAGAGGCCTCTAAGTGTCTCAAAATTGCGATTTAAGATTCAATCATCAAAAAAATTCATTTTTGTCTGCTTTTTTAATTATTTAATTAGTTAATTTAATGTTATTTTTTATTTTTTTCAATTACTTCTCTGAATTTTGAGCATTTTGACATATTCTACGCCTCCATCGGACACTTTTATCAAATGTTATGATATAAAATTGATAGTGCATATAAACTTCAAACAGTGATATTTTTTGATAGAAATGTCCGATGAAAGCATAGGATATGTCAAAACGCTCGAAATTCAAAGAAGTAATTGGACAAATAAAAAATAACATTAAATTAACTAATTAAATAATTAACAAAGCAGACAAAAATGAATATTTTTTATGATTGAATCTTAAATCGCAATTTTGAGGCACTTAGAGGCCTATTTTGGGAAAAAAATTTGGCCAATTGCTAGCGGCATCTCTTCTCAATTACGATTGTTTTGATATATCATTCGCCTCAATCGGACATCCCAGTCAAAAGTTATGGTCTTCCGAAGTTTATAAGCAATTTTGAAAACTTGCCACGTGTCAAGCCTAGTTCGCTGGCCTGCCTAGCGAACTTGGTAATTGCCACATAGATTGCCTGTTGGGCAGTCACGTAGTTCGTTGGAAGGTGTAGCAAAATACTACGTAGTTCGCTGATCTGACTAACGAACTAGTCCGCGTGGCATTCTGAGAAATAGTTTGGCCCGCGTGGTATTTACGCAAATTTTTTTTAAATTTGTGGTGAAAAAAAAAAAAGGTCTCGAGATCAGATCCGGCCAAAGGCTTTTGGGTGTGACTGCGTAGTGCCAAATTGCTAATATTATAGGTCCTACGTAATAGGTATGGGATGGGAATTGGATTGAGAAAAATGTTAATCACACCCAAATGCAACTAAGTGAGAAAATATGATTAGTGATTGCTAGATAGGTGCAGGCATGGTTCTAAATTGCTGCTGGTCGAATGGGTGTCCTCATGTGAGATGTTAAGGGAGTCTAGAAGGCATCTTAGAGTATCTTTCTCTTTGTATATACAATTTAAATAATTTACTTTAAATTATTTATCTTTTGTTAATTAATTCTTATAATATTATATCATAATTAAATAACTCATATATTTTATTTCAATAATATTGTTTTAAGCCATTCTTAAATAATAAGAAAATATCTTTTTAAACAGAAACAATTATTATACTTATACAAACTATCAACGTAATAAGTAAATTTTCTCCAATAATAAAAAAAATTAAACAAAAATATCAAAATAAATAACCATGTGTAAAAATAACTAACATAACACACCTAAATTCCCTCCAACTAAGAAAACATTGAATATAAACATAAGTAATATATCATTAATTATACAAGCAACCAACATAACATGTAAATCATTGCTTATATTTACATTTTTTCTTTTCTTTTGTTTATATATTATTCTTCTAAATTTACTTTTTTTTTACCGATCTCTTTATTACACCTCCACCAATCTAACATTTTCCGTCAATGAAGGGCTCAGATTCGTAACTGATAACATTTGGCATCATTTCAATCTTTTCCATTTTCTAACTGGGACATGAAAGGATTTAGCATCTAGGTATTTTATTCAGAATTCTGTTTGCACATGTCTTGGCTGAATAGAGGGTATGGACTATATTCTTACCTTTACCATGTTGATGAGAGTCCATTCTCCCGGTTTTGGAGGTTAGCTGCACATTATTTATTTATTTATTTATTTTTCTTCGCTGGTTGTATTGTTTTTCTTTTTTATACGGAAGAGGGGGGGAATTATTTCTAAACCAGCTTACATACGATTGTAAATAATTAACATTAACATTATTATAATTATGTAATTATTCCCGAATTTAATGATTACCTACTTAAATTAATTATATTTTAATAACATGAAACTGGTTTTTATATTTTAAATTAATTATATTTTAATAACGCGAAACTGATGGAAACATCGAAGTCAACTAAAAAGGTATTAAGTTTATATACACTGGCAACAGTAGTTTTGTCAGTTTTTGGATATAATATTAAAAATATTTTTGATAATTATTTTTTAATTATTTTTTATATTTTTAATAAAAAAATTCTAAAATTCACTTATAATTTATATACAAATAGTTAAATAGTAAAAAAAAGAGAGCCTAACCCATCCCTTCCACCATGTTACCATTGTGTGGCTGCACATCTGCCACCAACCCAGATGCAGCAACATGCATAATCTTTACTTTCTTGTCTGTTTTATTTCTATATATTTCTTGTTCCCTTTTTAATAAAAGTTTCAACACTCTCTTATCCACGCCTGGGGCGCACTTTGACGGTGAGAGGGTTAGCCATTTCACTAGAGAGCTTCAGCACCTCCGTCAGATCAACACCCTTCTCATCAGACGGTACCCATTCGAACTCGTGCAAGAGCGACGCCACCCAAAAGTTCACCGTAGCCAGTCCAAGAGTCTTCCCGGGGCACGCCCGCCTACCCGACCCGAACGGAGCAAGCCTTGGATCCGACCCGAATATCGCAAATTCGACATCTCCGCCCGCAGTGACAAACCTCTCGGGCATAAATTCGAGTGAGTCCTCCCACACATGTGGGTCCCTGCAAATAGCCCACATGTTGACCATAGCAGTGGTCCCCGCAGGCACGTGATACCCATCAATGGTCGTATCACTGATGGACAAGCGGGCCCAGGATAGAAGTGGGCCCGGCGGGTGCAGCCTCAGCACCTCCTTCACCACCGCTGGTAGATACGTCATCACTGCCACGTCATCCTCCCCGACGGCGCGTGCTTTTCCAACAACTGCATCTAGCTCCTCTTGAACTTTGGACTGCACATGAGGATGAAGCACCATCCTCGCGAGTATCCACTCTATCAAAACGGCTACCGTGTCCGTTCCTCTAAATATCATTTCCTGAAAAACAAATGAAAAAACATTTTAGTGCCACCTCCACTCACCACTTCCGCGTTCTCAATTATTCTCAATAAGATTTTTCACTCCCACACTTGGACCAATGAAATTATTCTCAAAATTAAGCGTGTCAAACTAGAGTACTAGCATAAAATTGTTTGAACTTACCCAAAGTACAGCGATCATGTCGGAGTCTGATAATTGATCAGGTCCCGGGAGAGAGAGCAAGACGTCAACAAAATCACGATTGGTTACGGTTTTACTAGCTCGGTGTTCAGCGATGATTGTGCTGACGAAGCGGTTCACCATGGGGACGAGGTTGGAGCACCTGAACCGGATATTTTGGGCGTCGAAAAGTGCAAGGAAAGGAAGGTGGTCGGCCCAATTAAACAGGCCCAACAGGTCATAACCTTGGTCCACTAATCTTCCAAGTTCTTCCATTCCGCTGTTTGGGTCGTGTAGCTTGTACTCTTGTCCAAACACGGAGCACATCATGTTACTGAGCGACGCCTTTTTCAGCACTTGGCGAACACGTAAGCTGTGGTGGCGCTTGTTTTTTAGCATGTGAACCATTTGGGAGGCGATTTCAGAGCGTTGGAGCTCAGAGGCTTTTATCTGCCTGGGGCAGAAGAAGTGATTGGAGGCGATTCTCCTGAGGGTTCGCCAGTAAACTCCGTAAGAGGCGAAGCCGATGGCGCGGTTAAACATGAGGCTGTATGCGGATTCTTTGACGGGACGATCGGCGAAGACGGAGCTGTTCAGAATCTCCTTGGCCACGTCGGGGTGGCACGTGACGATGACACGTGTGTCGCCGAGGCTAAAGGCCATGAGGCGCTTGGCTCTGCATGTGGCGGCGGCGGCTGCGATAAGGTGATGGGCCAGGGAAGTCATGAGGCCCATGCTTCCAATAAGAGGGAAGCCTTTGGGCCCGGGAATGATTGAAAGGGGGGGAGAGCTCCAGGTGGTGTAGGTGTAGTACTTGCCCCAGGCAGGACCACCGGGGTGTGACCAGTAATAGAAAGTCATGGTTAACCAGAGTGAGCCCATGATCAAAAGGGCCCATGCAAGGTTTTCTTGGGTGCATTTCGAGGCCAGAGCAATTATCCAGAGGTTATCGTCAATGTGGCTTCTCATGGTGGGAGGGAGGGAGAACGATACTGCTTAGAGAAGCCTTCTTGAGTGAGTGCCAAATATTGCAGAGGTTGCTTTGGCTATATATAGAGCAAGTGATGACGAGTGGTCCGTCACCGAAAAAGAAAGAGAAAGAATGAATAACTGTTACGGTTGTTGTGTTATGTATGTGTGCTTTCTCATTCCTACGCACTCAACGTACACTGCATAACTAACGCAATATAACCAAAACTAATTCTTTTACACCCTAATTTTCTTATAACTCCATTTTAAATTTAACAATCATATATAAACATCTACTTATTTTAAATACTCTATAATATTTTTCATTTATTTTCTTTTTCTTTTTTTATCATATCATAAATCTTATAATATTTATATTTTTTCCTCTTTTTTATTCTCTGTATGTATCTTATAATATGATGGACATCCATAAAACCAATAATTACTCATTAACGAGGATAAGTAACGTATCATTTCTGAATATATTCGGCACTTACTTTACAGGTCCATAAAATAAGTTTTAGTGATATCAATAATATATATTGATTTTCTGCACTTAAAAAGACAAAAGATATGTTTGGTTAAATTAACTAATAGAAAAAATGGTTGAAAATTAAAAATTTAATTAAAAGCTTATTAAATTATAAGTGGTTGGTAAATAGTAACTGAAAAATATAAAATGATATAAAAATAATAAAATTATAATTTATTTAAAAAAGTAATAAAAAAATTAACTAAATATATTGAAAATAAAAATAAAAAAAAATAGAAACTAATATTTTAAAAAATATTCTTAAAATAACATTTAAAAAATAATAGAAACTACTAAAAAATTAATAATTTTTTTATTTATCTAACAATAAAAAAAATTGTAAAAAAAATTAAATACTAATAAAATATATCTTGTTGAATATAGCTAAGTGTAGATCAAACGAGAACATAAGTCTAATTATATTTTCTGTTTTCTGTCTACTCTGTCTCTTTAGATATTAGTTATACCTTACATTTAATGTCATCATTGTCATTTGTTATAAAAAAAAAGACGTTACACTCATAAATAATATCGTTTTTTAAAAACTAAATAAGGTATGTACATACCAATAGTTTAAGAGAATTTTATACTGTAATTAAATAAAAAATTAATTAGAACTAATGATAAATTGATTAACTTAATGGCTATCTTAATATATATATATATATATATATATATATATATATATAATCTTATTTTTTGCGTTAATTGACAGTTTAAATTAAATTAACGGTATATACAAATTAAATTCGTTATTTATTTATACTCAATACATATCGTTTATAACTGTTTTATAATTAAAAAACAACAAAATATAAAATGATTGAGTATAAATAAATAACGATATGAAAAAAACGTGGTTTTATTTTTGCTTATACAAAAATATTATTTCTTGATTTGAATCCATGATTAACAAATGTATATTCAGAATATCCATATACCTGATGAAAAATATTTAAATGGCAATGAATATGAAAAAGGGTGAGGAGAATAAAGAATAGAGTAAATAAATAGATCGATTTAAACGTTCACACACACATATATACATATATATATATATATATATATATATATATATATATATATATTAGGAGATTAGTTTAACTCATCCTAGCTTTTTAACTAATACATTTCAAATATTAATGTTCAATCAACACAAATTCACAATTTATTGAGCTTGCCATGCAAGGGACCTAACCCACTGGGCGATAAACAACTCTTATTTTACATGTTGGTTAATTGGATTCGATGCCATATATATGCTTTCTGTGCTGACTGATTTTTGTGGTTTGTGATAGCCGGCCAGAATTATTTGCCCTCGTTATTTTTATTACACCATTTTATATATTTATAAAAGATTTAAATACTTTTTTAGTTAATCAACAATAATTAACAAAATGATTGAGATTGTGTCTTTTGATCAAATGTTGAATTTAGATTTTAGTCATTTAAATTAAAATATTATTTTTAATTCCTATAATTTGAAGAAGAAAAAAACTCACTTTTAATCCTTACAGTGAGCTATTTTCAAATTAGGAAAAAAATAATTACTTTTAAATTGAAGAAGCAAAAAACAAATCTGATCCAAATTTGAAGGACCAAAATATTATTTAAATTTTATTAAATAATAAAATAGAAGAAATATACATATTTTAATGTATTTTCTTCCCTCAACTCTCCTAAAATAAAATATGCAAGTTAACGGTACATGGTGTGAAAAAAAGTTATCCTTTGAGTCATATCTTTTCTTTTTCTTTTCCTTTATCTCCATAGATACTTTCATCAGAAATGGATCTTTTAGTGAAGAATATGTTTAACAATTGGGATCCGTTGTCCTTTGATTTTTCAAGGGCTTTTAAGGCTTGCACTAATGGACTGATGATAGTGCACGTCTCTGTGCATGGCACTCTCTTTTTGACTTGCTAAATTGAAAAAAACTAGTCATAATATATGGAAAGCATAAGTCGCAGGAGGCAATATTTCCGAGATGTGAAATTGGGTCCTACGCTATATAGATGTTCATGTTCTTATTCTTCTGAAATATCATTACTTCTAAAAGATTTGAACCATTTTAATGTTATACCTTTGAAAAAGTTAGTAAGTAATGTTATATCACTACTACTGAAATAGTCATGAAGTTAAAGTTCCTGTCAGCCTCGCTAGATATATATCCTATTAGTATATTTAATTCAGGTAAATGTACTACTGTAAGATCCTTTTATGAACATGAAATTGGGCCACATGTAACTTCACTCAATCATTTGAATAAATTAACTGTGGACAAATGGAAATTTTGACATACAGAATTAGAAGGTAAGTGCAATCGACTGCATAAAAACCCAAACATACAAAAAAAGGGGTGCTTACTCTCCAGGTCCAGGGTATTTGTATCTGATTTATTTAAGCATGGCGCATAACCAACAAAATGCAATCAACTGCATAAAAACAGAAGCATTATCTATAGTTCATAATTGTTGGAGTTCAAGTGTGAGTTAAAGTCCCACATCGGATAGAAATAGAAAAGTTGAACACCATATAAGTGAGGAGAAGACCCATAAACCTGAGCCTTAAGGTTTTGGGTTAAGGTGTGGTGTCTAATTCACTTATATGGTTACTTGGTGTAAATCTCCCCGATATTGACCCCCTCGATTTCCTAACAAAATGGTATCAGAGCCAATGGTGAATCAATTTGGTGACCGGCTCAAACAAGTAAGAAGGCGAACATGGAGATACATCCTGACGAGTGAGTGAGTCCATGCATGAAGGTCAGGCAGGAAGAGACTCACACTTGAGGGGGAGATTTGTTGGAGTTCAAGTGTGAGTTAAAGTCCCACATCGGATAGAAATAAAAAAGTTGAACACCATATAAGTGAGGAGAAGACCCATAAACCTGAGCCTTAAGGTTTTGGGTTAAGGTGTGGTGTCTAATTCACTTATATGGTTACTTGGTGTAAATCTCCCCGATATTGACCCCCTCGATTTCCTAACAATAATATTCTTGTTTCCTTTTCAAAGATTTGATTCGAGATGCAAAACGTTAAACGTATAATAAATTATACCTCATGCAACTTGCTTGCTTAATATTCACAATAAATTCACACATGATCCTATTGTAGATGTTTCTTTATCATTTATATTTATTCCTGCAGCTATTTTAATTGGTTGGTTTCGGCAGCCCTGTCCCAGTTATTAAATATATAATCTTCCTAAACACCGCAAAGGTTACCTCTGCATGTTAGTATGGTGTGGTCTAATCAACAGCTTTAGTAATATATTATTGTCTTTTTCTTTTTCTTTTTCTGTTTCAGTTATACGCACGCTCGCAAATGTCTTTTTAGTATAGTTTTTTTATTTATAATAAAAGATTTGTACAACCATATCAGTTTGAGTTAATTAATCTATTGTAAAGCAGAATACTAGGATATGGATCGATATATTTGCTATGGATGAAAGGAACAACTTATGTTGATTATTAGCAAATTGTTTATTTGTTAGGCAGGAATAGCACCGTGGTTTCAATTAATGTGTAACCACTCAACGAAGATTAATAGTAGTATTGAGCTAGTTTTCTTTTAAGCTACTTACTACTTAGTTATATACTCCCGTATTTTTTAACTAATTTCTTTTTCTCTTTTTTTTAATGTTAATCATTAATTTGTTAAATTTTTACAATCAAAACTGAAAAAGATTTAAATTTACGATCTCTTTTTTCTCTCTTCCTTTCTTAACCACCAATCAAACCTATAACTCCAACTAATTTGTTTTTGGTAATAGATGAGATAAAAAATAAAAATAAACAATGTAAGTATTTACATCGTAAAAGATTTTTACATAAATCTAATGACTATGCATTGATTATACAAAACAATGTATTTATAAATGGGAATTTCAGTACAAGATGTGCTTGAAACTCAAAATTGAAAAGTTTGATACATGAACACATATTATTATTTGTATAAGACTTTAATTATAAATTATAATTATGATTAGATGATAATAAAAAATTATTTTATATTATTTTTTAAGATAATTATTTTATATTGTTTCAATCTTTTTTATTCTTATTTATTTTTACTTAATTGGTTCAATCTGTAGATAGAGTGTGAGATATTTTTTTGTGTGCGTGAACTTTCCTGCAAATTTCATGTTAGCTGCTCGCTATGTATGCCTGAATAGACAGATTTATAATTTATATAAATCGCATAACATTGAGTATTTGTCGTTGCTTTGGTGCTTAGCTTGTAATTTGATTGGTCATCATAGGGATCTTTGAAAAACTTCAACAAAACCAAAATTCAAATTAAAAGGGAAGAAGAGTCAATGCGAAGTTCAATATCTCAAATTTTAAAATAAAAATGGAGAAAAAAAGGATAGAATGAGAAGAAGGAGCAGAACATGCAGGACAGGACAAGTCCATTGAAGTTGAAATGTGAAGGAAGGAAACCAAGTCCTCTTTAGAATCTTGAATCTTATTTGAAGTCCCTGTAGTGTAATTTGTTGATGTGGTTTTTTTATAAGGCAACCAGCTAAATATGTCCCCTCCAGTTTTAATTAAAATTAAAAAGGATTCTCGCCAACACTTTGTTTGACTCTATATAGAAGTAGAAAGAAAAAAAAAAAAGGAGAAAAGGGGAAAAAATAGTAACATAGATATATGTTTTGGATGAAATAAAAATAAGTAAGGAAAATTAAAAAAAAAATCTCTTTTACTTATTTAAATAAGTAAAAGAGTAAATCAATAAAAATAATTATATTGTATAAAATGACTTATTCATTCCCTAATCACCGCCGCATAATGCTTCTATTTACCACTGCTTCTGCTATTGCAACCTACCGTTGGTGAATCTATAAATTTTCTTCAGTGGGAGAAAAAAAAAACATAATATTATGTGGTATTTTTATTTTTAAGTTAATTATTTTCTGTTGTAAAAAAAAGTTTATTATTTTATTTTTCTAATATTAATTTCAAAAGCATATATTCTAAAATTTATCTATATATATTTTTATAATTTTTCTTTTTATGTATTTTTTGTTTTAAGATTATTAGGGTTTATGGCCCAACCCAAATGATAAATGACAACATCCAAAAGATTAGATACCCAGGTACAAGGCACCTAGGAATTAGGATACATCAGTAAATATTACAAATTAAAGTAATTTGATTTAGAATGAAGTTATACTACTACTATATCCCTAAACAACATATAATTTGAATCAATGACCCCGCTGATAGTGGCAAAGACAAGATTTAAGAGGCTGGCAAGATGAGCCACCATGTTCTCTTTTCTTTTAATTAACCTGACCTATACCACAATAAACAAAGTTCTACTTAAAAGGTTGAAGTCCTCTAGAATATTAACTAATGGCAATTCACTTGCATTTGTCTGTAGCAGTCCACCATTGTCCATGTCCATATCCATATCCATCAGAGTAGCTATACCTCGGAAGTTTGTGAAGTGATTGATTCTACTAGCTAGGTACTAGCATTTCTGAGGTCTTTAAGGGATACGTTCTGTTGGTGGAGGAGAATTTCGCACTAATTTTGCTGAGGTCATTTGAACTTGGAAGAAAGGCGAAAAATTCCCATGAGTGGCTCCAATTTTGGAAGAGCATGACACAAAAGAACAGTCCCTGTGGGCTGTGGAGAATTTCATATTTTTTTTTCTCACACTGGTATATATGAATGTTTTGGCTGCAACCATGCATCGATCTCAATCTTCCAAGAAAGACAAATACCTCTTTGGTGTCACGCTTTTCCAAAATTGCTATATACCACGAGGTTTGACACAAGATAATCAAACTAGCAACTGTAAAGACAACTTTATATATATAGAGAGAGGGGGGGTGTGGCGGTTCCAAAGCGAGATGATATTGTTGGACTTGGACTGAAATTAGCTATTTTTTTTAGTCAATTATCAACCAACTGCTAAGTGTCTCCCTATATAAACTTCACATTCCACACAAGATAAGAAAGAAAGAAAGAAAGAAACCATAAGTGTGAAGTTTGAGAATTGATTGCATAAGGGTGGGAGCAGGCATTTTCCGCTTATGAATAAGTTTGAGGAACAATAGTTTTTTTTCATCTTTAACATTGCCTAATAATTTGCACCATTGTTACCGGTCACCATGCATCTAACTATAAATATTATCACATATGGTCCTCCGCCATTGCTGACCATCTCATTCGGTCCTCCGCCTTAACGGACCATCTCATTATCACTTTACAACAACTTATAATTAAAGAATAATACTTTCTCCATCCCATAATAATTGTGATATAAGAAGAAAAAATTATCTCAAAATAATTGTCATTTTAATTTTTAATGTAACATTAATTATTAATTTTCTACTTACATCTCTTATAGAATCAATTATATGATTTAAAAAACTAAAGTTAAATTAATAGTGATAAGGTTGATTTTATAAATTTGTTATTTTCTTTTGTTTATTTTTTTTTTTTCATCTTTGTAACACGAATTAGGACAACAATTACAAGAAGATGGAAGGAGTAATAGGATAGCTAAATTTCGACCCAAAAATAAAATTCGTAATTCGTAATATAAGAGCTACCGATTTCAAAACCTTTTCTTTTCGGGCCGCGTTACTCCAAAGCCCATTCAATTGAGAGACACCATTATGTTTTGGGTCCATCATCAACAACCGGACTATAATGGTAAACCAATTAGGACCCAACCCCGACACTACAATGAAAAATGGACATAACGGAAAGTAAAATTATGTATATTTTATTTGTTAAATGTTTTGCATTCATCAAAATATTATTTTTTTCTACATTAAAAGAAATATTAATTTTATATCTGAAATATATAAATTTTCTTCAAATATTATAATGTTCCTAATTTATTGTAATGTATTCTAATAATTATCTTTTAATAGTATCTTAATAATTATCTTAATTACTAAATAAGAAGTATTTTTATACATTTAAAATATTAAATTATTGAATTTTTTATTTAATATTTTTTTGATAAAAAATTATTAGAAGAATATAGTGTGTGTGGAGGATGTGGCTAGTCTATACCAAAAAAAAACAACCGGGAGCATGCAATTGCTCCTTTGTCTACTTAGATGAGAGACCCACTTTTAAACGAATTGGATCTGTGTTTGCTAGTGAGACTGCATAGAATTACATAGTAGACCTAGTTTTAATTTATGAATGGATTTTTTCCAAGTGACCAAGTCCACCCTTCCCCACCTTACCTCGATCAATTGACTCCTTTTCCCATTTAGTACGCTCTTCTCGCCGCCCTTTCTTCATTGGTGCGTTCCGAGATGGTTCCTATCCATTCCTTCAATATACTATAAAACCCTCATCATATCCATTCCTTCATGCATCGAGATAGCAACTAATTAAGCTACCACTCGCTGCTTCGGCTTCTTGGGCTTTTTCTCCCTTGAACCATTTTGATCTAGAATTTTGTATCACACAAATTAAGGGTCTTGTCTTTTTTGTCTTTGCTTCAAATTAATATGTTGGGCATAAGTTTCAAACAAAATCCGCAGACATATGATGAAGGTCAGCACGAGGGAAGGCAAGTGGTGAGCAAAGAAGACATACAGATACGAAAAGGGTGCTTGAAAATCAAGGTGGGTCAAGGCGAAGAGCAGCAGAAAATAACGGTGCCCGTGAATTACCTGAAGCACCCTCTCTTTGTTCAGCTTCTGAAGGAGGCAGAGGAAGAGTATGGTTTTGCACAGAAAGGAACCATAACTATCCCTTGCCAAGTGGCGGACTTTAATAACGTTCAACACTTGATTGATACAGAGAGGTCCCTCCACCACCACCACCACCTCGTTGCCACCTGCTTCAAGGCTTGATCTCAACAACGTTAATGTAAGATTGTTGCTATTACAACTTTATAAAGTTAATTTCATGGCTATATATGTTTCTCTCTTCATGGATATTGTGATCCAACTGATGTACAATTCATGTATATATTAATATGAGCTTTGATAGAAAGTTACTTGCGTGCAATTGTATTTTCTTTGCCCAACAATTCTCTGTTAACTAGCAGATGTTATAGATATATAGGAAAAAAAAATGTTTTTAATTTACAAAATGTAATTAAATTAGATTGCTCACGTAGCTTGCAGAAAATGATACAAGATACATAATAAAATGTCAAATTGAAGGAGAGGATAAACGTGATGAAAATAGGAAGATAAGAAAGCAGTCAAAAAACTCTCTCTCGGTTATATCTTTTTTTAAAAACATATGCTTTAAGAATAATTTTCAAAATTTAATTGATTTTGAACGATTTGATTAGTAAATGTGAAATTGTTTTAGAATATAGTTTTTATAATATAAAAAAATGAATGTAATGAGAACGTCATTGTTTATTGTAGGAGAAATGATTGAATATTCGTACAGAATCAACTTGCGGCAAAAAGACAAGTGGTTATTTGATAGATAATTAAAGGGGATTTGAATCCTCCACCTCTCATTGAATTTTGCAGCTTCTAATTTTTTAAAAATCCCAAATTATCTTTTTCATATTATATAATTTCAAATAGGTATTTCATAATCTAAAATATAGTTTTCAGAATAAATATTTCATAATAGTAAAAATTAGTTTTGTCTTTCAAAATAAAAATTACATAACAATAAAAAATAACTTTCGGAATAAGAATTCTCTAACAATAACAAAATAGCTTTTGGAATAAGTGTTTCATAACAATAAAAAATAATTTTATCTTCCAGAATAGGTGTTCCATAACAGTAAAAATTAGTTTTGTTTTTGGAACAACTATTGCAGAAGATACAAAATGCACTTTTAGAAAGACTATATCATAAGCAAAAATGCTTCCAAAACAATCATTCCATAAGCTATTTTGGCTTAAGAAAAGACCTGGAAGCATTTTTTACTTATGCAAAGACCACTCATAAGCATTTTTTACTTTTGAAAATGTCATTTTGATAGCATTTTTTCTTATGGAAAAGTCACTATGGAATGTTTGTTTTGAAAAATTTGTTTCTGAATAGGCATTCTGGAATACTTATTTTAGAACAGGCATCCCAAAAGCCTATCTTGGAACCCACCCTCACCCCATCCAAACCAAAACCCCGCCCCACACCCACTACAAAGGAACAAAAGAGGAAGCAAGGGTTTACCTTGGATGACGAACAAGAAAGGGAACAAAAAAGGAAATAGGGGGGATGTATGCCGCGTTAGGGGAGATGGAGAGCCACTGGGGAGGGAGTGTTAATTCCTTAAGGGTAATTTAATAATTTAAAAGATAATTGGGGTGTAGGATACAAGTATATAGAGGTGTAAGATTGAAATCCCTAGCTAAAGATATATCACTAGCCCACAAAAACAAAATATCTAAATAGTTGCTATTCTCACACTTATTTTGACTATTCTAACCTCCTTATTTTTCAAAAACATAAAAAATGACATTTTGCCCTCTCCTATTTTCCCACACCTCTTCCCCTTCCCCTTCCCCTCCCTCCCTACCCCTTCCATGCACCCCATTTTTCCTTCTCTTGCTATATATATAAATTTTAATTTGATTTTATATAGTTTATCTTTTTAATAGTAATTGAATTAATTATGATCTAAATTATAGGGGTGTTCACGAGTCTGGGTAATTCCTGAATCTAACCCAACCAAAATATATTGGATTGGATTTTTAAGTGTTTGGGTTAAATCCGACCTAACCTAATTAAATCCAGTATTGAAAGGGTTGGGTAATGGATTTTGTATTTTAGACTCGTGATCCAATCCAACCCGAATATATACATATATATATATATATATATATATTAATGATAATTATAGTTAATGATATACATAAAATCAAAATTCAATTTTATTTTTCTATCCAACAAACTACATTATTGCTTTCAGTTTTATTTTGTATCACTATTGTTGGGTGTGTGAAGTACTTCAAATGAGAAACACCCTCAAATCGGTGAGATATATTGTGTCTTGAACAGATTAACTATGAACATGAAAGATGTTGGTTATAAGCTACAAAATAATTCAAATGTTAAAAAAGTCTATTGAAACTAGTACATACTTATTATTCAATTTATTTTAATTTTTGTGCAATTTATTCAAATATATATTTTGCAAAATAAAATTATTTTTAACATATTATGATCCAATTGATCCAACTCAACCCAATCCATTTATGATCGGATTAGTTGGTAAAAATTTTCTCAAATCCAATCCATGCCTTAAATTTTTTTATCGGGTTGAATGATAGGTTTAGACAAATATAGCTCAATCCAACCCGTGTATACCCTACTAAATTATCATAATGATGACACATGTTCCATTTTTTTTATTAATAATCATTGTGATATGAATTACTTTTTAAATTAAATTTGAATTAATGATGATACAAATTATCTTTTTAATTGTAATAAAATTAATTATGATACAAATTAGTGTTATAATTAATTTGTATCATAATTAATTCAATTATTTTTACAAATAGTAACTTCTTCAATTAATTATAATTTTTCCATAAAATTTTAATAAAACAGAAGCATGAATTACGTTTCCGTTGTATATTTTATACAGAGGAAACATATTTTTATGTAAAGGATATTTTGAGAATATATTTTTTAACGCACATGTGGGTGGTAATAGCAAAATTGGGGGTTATGATAGTAATTCCCATATATCTTTTACATTTTTGGTTCGTATAAAATGGAGTACACAGTGCCACAGTGGTGTAAATGACTCGTGTTGCAGATTTATTGAAGATGAAATTTAGATGATTCTCTTATGCTCCGAAAAGATTTAAATTTGCTCAATATCAAAGGAAACATAGACGGTTTCAGCTTTTTACCCTGACGATGAATCATATCCATGTAACAAATAATTAAAAAGAGCTATAGATGGATGGAGATGGAAGCAAGCACTAAATTAAAATGGAGTGCAACTAGTGTGTAAGAATTTTAAATTGGGAATCTCAATAAAACATGTGGGACAATATCCTTGCTTATCCAACTCGGTCATCCTCATTTGAATATTTATTACTCTCAAGTTTTTTTTTTCTCATAGAATTTAGAACTTGGGAGGCTTTGTACGAGACCCATTAAGCTCTCGGATGAAGTCAATCGATAACGCATGATGTATGCTCGTTCACAATGAACATTACTCAACAGTTAACAACTCGATAACTACTCTTATTTAAGTATCATTTGTTTTTATCATACACACAAATCCAAATCAGACACCTATTAGTTTTATCATCAGAATCTCTCTTTAGATATCTCACCTGGAGAGACAGAGTTCGAGACACAGAGAGGACAACACTAGAGAGATCAAGTGAGTGACAACTCAGTTAGAAGAACTTTAAAATTAAAATGTTTTTCAGGCAATGTACCATCTCTGTTTTAAATAAAGCAATTTCTAAATATTGAACAGAATATAATGTCAAAAACTATCTAGGTACAAGTACAACTTTACTTTTGTACCCTCAAACAAAAACTTTAGTTTTGAGTATGGTCTCCCTCCCTCCAGATTGGACGTATGTTACTTTTCCATTTCCCACTTCTTGACTTTGCATATGTCCTCATTCCTAGCCATTTTCTTGTGTCTGCTATATGCAAACGCAAGATACATAATCAATCTAGTTTGCTTTTCTATTTTGTTCATAAAAATTAAAGATAAATATAAAAAATTTATAATAATTTATACACTTTATTTAATTAATTGAGTTAAATTTCCTCATTATCGTAATCAATCTAATAGTAAAGCATAAAGTAATGTTTTCTTGGGGGCTTGGGCCCCTTCACAACAAAAAGAATAAATAAAAGCACATGAAAGGAAAAGGCTATTCGTAAATTTAATGGCCAAGCTAGTGGGAATTAGATACAGCCTCGAGTTACATAAAGTTTTTGCTTGTTTAAGTAATTAAACGCCAAAAATTTAGCACCTGTCAAGAATTGAGAATAAAAAACATAAAATGAAAATTTCATTGGGAATTCAAAATGAGAATAATAAGTCACGGGAATAAAGATATCTTCTGAAGCATTCTACAGTACTCGGGAGACCTCTGAGTATTTCCTTTTAACTTGCATCCCATCAATCACGATGGTTTTTTTTTTTTTTCGTTTAAGAGTGATCCTCACACTTCACGAATATATATATATATTTTTTTTATAAATGACGGGTAGAGGGAGGGGGAATCCTCGTTCCTTTGACCAATCTCTATCACTTATAATTATAAAGTTTTTTTTTATGGGAGAAAGATTCTTAATGAACTAGTATTAATCATTCATTATATTTTATTTCAAATAAATTTACGATCTTTTAATGGGTTACAACTATCCAGAATTTCTTTTTTTTTTTACGGTAGAATTTCCTTTTCAATTCATATAATGTCATGTGGGAGGAATATTTGTCACAAAAGTAATTGAGTAAGGATATATCGATATCATGAATTTAATTTTAATTTATAATTATTGATTTAATTAAAATTTGAATACCACCATTTAATTATATACTTACACGTATTTAAATCATTTAATTTTCCAACTAATTCATTTACTTATTGCAGCAACTATTTTTTGACAGGAACAAATGCAGCAACTTGTTAATAATGTGAGATAAACATAGTTTTTAGTCTATATGTAAATAGGACAATGATCACTTTAGTCTCAAGAAAACAAATTGACCTTTTGGTCCCTTATTTATGAAAATGTGTCTATGTAATTCTTATTTTCGTAAATGAAAAATGTAAGAGATTTTTTTTTATGAAAGGAAATAAATACATTTGCAAAAAATGAGGGAGTAAAACAAGAGAAACTTTTAGGGGCCTGATTAAAAGAATAGCGCAGTCAAAATAAATAATTAAGTCGAATAATTTAGAAAGCTATTTAAAAATTATCATTTATCATAATTCAATACCTAATAAAAAAAATTAATTTTATGTAAGTTGGAATTTTCACCTTTCCATGCTAATATTCTCACTCCTACAACTTCTAAAGTCAGTATTCCTGTAAAGTTTAAGGCCTATAATTTTTAATTAAGACCTTAAACTATTTATCATTTTCAAATAGGTCTCTTGACTTTTTTTTCTCTCAATTTGATTCTTGAACTTGTAGTTATTTTTTAATTAGATTCCAGCTAGAACGTAATTATAAAGCAAATGTAAGTTTAAGAACTCAATTAATAAATAATTTAGGAATCTAATTAAAAATTATTCTGGTTAATAAATAATTTATGAATCCAATTAAGAATGTGGTTTATATCTCCCACTCCCAGTATCATATTCTGGTTATTATTTGAAATCGTTTATTGGCATGAATCATGACTATATTTGAAATAGTTTAAAAGTTCATAAGCAAACTGGAGATGATATGTACGTTAGAGCGCAATAAATTGTTGTGTTTGGCCAGAAAGAACATGAGCTAATCCTTTGCAGTTTTTAATTAATCTCTTGTGTGGCCAACAGGTCTTTATCGTGTAAACATCATGAAGGAATCCTTGCGTTGAAAGAATCTTCCCTTAACTTTCAACCATAATTTGAAAGGAGATTAGCACAAGATTAAACATGGCAGAGCAGTTTTGCACTTTTCTTAGTTCATCAATGGAAGAAGGCGTTATATATGTTTCCGGCGTTGTGGAAGATTTATGTAAAGGATCGGCGATCATTTATAAAAAGTTGTCTATGATTTGATTAAATGTGATTTGCACGATTTGCAGTTAAATTGATTAAGTTACTTATTTTTTAAAATTTCAGATTTTTATTGATTAAATGTTTATTACTTAAAAGATTAACATTCTAAAAAAACATCATTTCTTTGTAATGTAATATTGAAATACCTATGTTTCCTACCAAACTTTTCCCATGGAGAGTTAGAAATTTAAGTTTCTCGATTTGAATTTTTTTTATATAGAATACTGTATTACTCTTTATTGGATAATTTAATTTAATAAATAATTAAAATTTTTGAAAAAAAATCTGTTGAATTCAAGAAACATATATTTCTAAAAAATACATAAATAGATTTTATTCATTTTTTTGACTCTTATGATTTCATAAAAAAAAGACTATTACCTAACTATAAATATACTCCTTACAGTATTATAAATATAATAACAAATGACCTTTTAAATAATAACAGATAGATATATGCATCAATGTTATGCTGACAAAAAAAACTAGGATAATTTTCAAAAGCCTTAAATAATAATGTAATTTAAAGACGGTACGGATTTATTTATTTCCTTAAATCAAATAAAACTGTTTTATTTAATTGTAAGATAGTAGCCATTGATTAATTATAAGATTCTAGGCGTAGTTGCTTTTATTTTTTATTTGAGTTTAAGAATACCTGGAGGGCCCGATGGGAGCACAAGTGTCCTTGATCGTACGGGAGTAAAGTGAGACAGGAAAGGTCAGCGTTGCATCCGATTCTAACCCACTTTTTTCTATTCTCTGTAGGGTCCACAAAAGATCCGTTGATCAGGATAGTGAGCAAGATGGGACGGTGTAGAGTGCAACTGAGGGTGGTATTATATATCCCTCCGTGAGGCGTCAAGTGTTTGTGTTCGGAATGGGTTGTGTGTCTAAGCCATGACTAACGTTCCAAACTCCGAGAGATATTCGTCTATGACAGCCTCGTATCTTTGTCTGTTTTCCCTTCATTGAGGAGATTCTTTCCTTTTTTTGTTCTGTTCTTGAATTTATTTGCAGTGATGGGTAGTAGAAGTGGGGAGAAGGGTTTAGAGAAGCGAGGAGGAGTGCCAAAAGGGTGTTTGGCAATAAAAGTGGGTCAAGGAGAAGAGCAAGAAAGGTTCGTGGTGCCGCTCATGTATTTCAAACACCCACTCTTCATGCAGCTTCTCAAGGAGGCAGAGGAAGAGTACGGCTTCGATCAGAAAGGAACCATAACCATCCCTTGCCATGTCTACCACTTTAGGAACGTTCGAGGGATCATTGATAGGGAAAAGTCCCTCCTCCATCTTCGCTGCTTTGGCTTCTGATGATCAAAAGTGCCCCAAATTGTATATTCTTAGCTTTTGCTTTTTGTTAGTTGAATAGACATGACGACGACAGAATGAATGTTACATCTTCCAATTGTTGCTACCTTGTTATAGTTTTGCTAGGAATCGTAATGGAAAAAATATGCTTTTTCTTTTTCTTCAGTTTCATTTTCTAGAAGGATTTGTGGCCATTTAATGACAGTAGAAAGAATTTAATGGACCGCATGTAGGGCCAATTTTAACGGGTTCTTATTTCTTTGAGTTTTGAGTCACTGAATGAATGAATTTACCGCATATAATATGTAGCCATGGCTCATTACAGTGCACACTGCACAAGCTTTTCTGTTTGTCTTTTTTTTTTTTTTTTACATTCTTCCCCGTGTTCAGTTCTTTTGAGATGGTCTAAATTAAATTTGTTGTTAGGCTGTGTTGTTTCCTCCTTTTTTTTCTCTGATTTTTAATGGTAATTATTAATTATATAGTGCCTTCAGACCAATTTAATTATAACTATAACGATTTTGTAACTTCTTTTTTTTTTTGTCCACATTTTCGTATATATTTATGTTCCTCAATTTTTTATTTCTATTTCTTACTCTTTTTCAAGTGCAATAATAATAGATGTATTAATTAAAGGATAAAATGGAAAAAAGACCCAAATTAAAACTAATAAAAAAATAACCACGTACACGTACTAATAGATCATGTTTCAAATTTCTTTCCAGTTTCACTAACTTATTAATAACTACTCTCACTCTTCTTTATCCTCACCCCTCTCATTGTTCCTCCTCTATACTCTTTTAAAATTTGTATATGTAAAAAAATTTATTAGATTAAAATTAATTATTACAAAATTTATTATGTAAATTTATATGTGTATTAAATATATATTAAAAATTGTAACTTTATATATAATGGCATTAATTATTTTTAACATAATTAATTTATTAGTTTAATTGGTTAAAATGTCGTGTTAATAATATGAAAATTTTAAATTAGAAATCTCCATGCGCCATTGTTTTTTAAATTTGTTGAAAGAAATTCGATGGATGAAGGAAGAAAAGCATAGACCAAATTGATCGAGTAATTTTTTTATGAGATAAATATAAGAAATATAAAAGAAATCAATTTTTTTTATAAGTTGAAAGTTGAACTTATGAACTTAAAGTTTCATAGATTTTTTTGGTCTCAATTTTTAATAGTTGATGCCCATTTGGGCCAGAGGCTACCTCTGTTTACGATCCATATCTATTAGTGTTCTGCCCAAACAAACAATCAGTGAGATTTTAATTGATTAATTATCTGACATAAAAAAAATTAGAGATCACTGGAACCAAAAAGATAATTCTTCTTGGTTAAGTCAACTTCCATATAATCTACATATATATTAAATCTGTCGAGCACCTTGTGCTAAACTATTTTTTTTTTCTTTTATACTTTTCTTTTTTTTCTTATACTATTTTAAAAAAAACCTGTGCAACTGCGGAGGCCCACATCCAGTTTGTTTAAATTCTGTTTGAATATATATTATTCAAAGCTACGCGTCAAAGAGTTGCTTAAAAGGCTATAAAGAATACACATCGTTGACATTTGTAAAAAAAAAAAAGATAGAGAGAGAGAATAAGTTATCTTCAGTTTGATATGCCAACCAATATATACTAAATTACTGTTTGAGCATTCAATACCTTAGAGCTCACACTTTTTGTTCGTTAAGTTTTATTCTAGTTGGTGGGGTTTAGTTAAACTGTTACACACACACTTTCACCTAATTTGTTCTCTCATCCCCCAAAGAAAACGCCCTTTGTGGAGGCTATGAACTCCGAAGCTCATTATGGAGTAGCTTAAAAGTAACTCTTAACCGAATTAAGACTAGTACAGAATATATGCATGGAATTGGTAGTGCATGTTGTTCAATGCTTCAAAGGCAACCACATGATAATAACTCAAAACAATTAATGATGGTGGGTGTTTTAGGAATGGATGACACAATTAACCATGGATCAGATATATTCAATCATCAATCATATGTATGTATGAAGGGAATGTCTGCAGAAAACAACTTCCCAAACTGATTTCCTCAAAATGTATCCTATAATAGAAAGGAGAGCTTAATAGAAGCAGGCCCGGCTTTCAACTATATTTACGATCAACACCCACGGCTGATGGCTAGCCTCCAAGTTTATACAGAGGGTCAGAGAGATAGCGGATTACCCTTTGAATCTGATTACTTTTTTATTTTGTCCAAATGATTTTTCAACCCTCAACTTTTCAAACACCTAATTAACATTCCTAACATTTTAGAAACACTTTTCTTCATATAATCCCATACACAATCTACAGCTCACCAAAAAATCTACACTCTTCATACAATAAATTTTCAAAATAAGTAACATTCTTTCTATTTTTATAATTTGTAAAAACTTCTGTACGTAGGAATTTAGCTAACTAGACAAACATTTCTAATAAATAATTATATGATACTCTTGATCATAGCAACTGGTGAATTATGTTATACAAGGTTCATTCATTAAAACATTAATAGATTTTAACTGAAAACTTGTTTTTGACTGGATTTTCAGTAATAATCTTTAATTTCGTGATAAAAAAATGTATCTGACATTAACATTTTCCACACATATAAGGTTAGGACCCCCCCCCCCCCCCTTCTCTCTTTTGACGAAGGTGCTAAAAAAACGATTGTTAATTGTGTTGTCTATCTTCTATGAACTTGTGGCTTTGGTTAATTTACTTCTATCCATTTGTATTTATCGTTCTTTCTTTTGAAACATTTACAAATTGCAAGAGTGTATCCGGAATTAGACTTGTAAACATATAAGAAGACAAAAAATGGCATGATTTGAGGTCCATGTTCAATTTATTTTTTTTATTACGTGAGTGATAAGATAAATACTTAAAAATCTAAAAGGGGCTGTATTCCTGCTTTTCCTCGCCCAGTACGACTCGTCGGCGTCGTCTTGTAGATGCATAGTATCAATGAAAAATTAAAAACTATCAACATTTCTCATGAACATATGAATTGACACAGACATAAATACCCATTTTATTGTCAATAAAAGATGGCTAAAATATTCAAAATCTAGTATATATATTCTTGGGAATAATTTTTAATTTCAATTTGACGAATTTCTTTGTTTTTCTAATTAAGAGTGTATATATTAGCAAGACTATCGGGTTGGTTATAGTAGTAAAGAAAAGGAGTTCCAAGGTAATGTCTTTGTTGAATCCGCAACAACAGCTAAAAAGTACTTGCACATAACCACCACCAACAAGAGTTATGTTTGAATTATTATTGAAAAATTATTGAAGGATGCTAAATGTATTTTTGGAGAAGAACTTTTAGTGATTTTTTTGCTCTCAAAATACTTTGGGAAGGATCCAAATGGTACCCTAAACATGCGCAAGTTTTTTACAACAATGAGATTCTAATGAATGTCTTTGTGAATATATGTCCATTCTTACCAACAAAATTAACTTTTGTTGGGAAAGTTATAGATGGTGCTGGGAAATGAACTATAGAACTCAGAAGCCACGATCCAAGACCTTGGAAATAATTTCACCACCAGACAATATGATACATTTTGAGAAGTAATTGACACAATCTTGGAAATAATTTCACCACCAGACAATATGATACATTTTGAGAAGTAATTGACACAAACAATACGATAGATCAAAGCAACATCACAATTTCAAATTCTCTAACTTACTACTTTGGCCTAATCAGTAATATAAGAATTAAGAATATATTTCATTTTACAATCATACATCTCTATCCCTAGGTAATGTACCAATTATTATTTTATCTTAGTCAAAAATTAAAGTCCCAATATTCCTATTGGGAACCCTAACCCTCAGAACTTCATAAGAGTGATCAAGTCTAACAAAGATATATTTCATTCAACACAGGATAAAATAAAATCATTGTAACATAAAAGAACCATAGAATTAATTAATTACAAAGGAATTCACATAAAGTGCATGGCCCTAACCACAATAAATGAACTAGCCAAGCATATTCATGCTTGACTTCAATAGCATTGGATACAAGCGGACTAAGTTCAGAAAAGAAAAGAAGAAGAAAAGAAATTAAACCCCTCAATCTTGCTTCCTTTTGACTTAGCTTCCTTGAATCTCCTCCCAATCTCTTTTTCCTGGCTTTCCTCTATCTCTTTCAATGTAAATTGCCTTCTAACTCTCTTGTGTCCCCTCTTTTTGTCTTATAAGCCTCTATTTATCTTTAGGTCATTCAATCCCCCAAAATCCCTTAAACTCGTGCAATAAAAAGCTTTATATTGAAGTCACGTGTTGTTGACGCGAATGGCGTCACATCTCACGCTAATAGCGTGAGATTCCAGTGAAAATTGCTAAGTTTCAGGGTCATGGCGCGTTCTGGCGCGGATGACGTGAATTGACAGTGAATTTTCTCTTCTTTTTAGTCTTTGGCGCGAATAGTGGTACTTCTAACGCTAATCGTGTGAAATGTCAGTGAATATTGCCCTATTTTCATTCCTTGACGTGAATGGCGCCAGACTGGCGCGGATGGCGCGAGATTCCAGAAAAACCTTGACTTCTTTATCTTGCTTTCTTTTCTTCTCTTCTTGGTTCCTAATATCAAAAATACATGGAATAAGTGATAAAGATAAAAATAATGAAACTTCCACCTATTCTAGCATTTATTGATAATCTATGATTGATTTCTTAATTCTTTTAGCTTAAAAACTACTATATGCTAGTAGCATATCAACTGTCAAGCTAAGTAGTCAAGAGAATTTAACATTTAAAGTGACAATTTTTTTATGGATGAAAATTAGTTCTTTTGATACACCGTGACCACAACAACCAAAAAATTGGGATTTGATTGAAAGGGGGTAAAAAAAAATTTATTATCATTTGGGGATGGATTTTAAATTATATACCTAAAATGGGTAATTGTAACAGGTGTTACCACTTTTAATTTAGAAGTCGTAGCATAAGTTACGACTTATATATTTTTTAATTTTTTTAATTAAAGTCGTAAAAAAATTTACGATTTCAGTATAATTTTTTTTCTAACTTTTTATGATTTAAAATCATTTTTTTTACGACTTTAGCTATTTTTAATAAAAATCCTAAAACTAAACACGACTTTAAAGACTGTTCACGACTTTAAAGTCTTGCAACATTCAATGACTTTTTTTTTTGTTTTTTTAAACTTTTTTAATGATATATTTTTAAATATAAACACATTTTTTAATATAACTATTTAATAAATAAATGTAGAAAAATATAGAAAATATATTAAACAAAATAATATATAAAAATTAGATGTAAAAAATAATTAAATAAAAATATATATAAATTTTGAAAATATATTAAATGAATAATATTTAAAAATATACAAAATATTAAATAAAAACATATACAAAATAGTAAATCAAACTAAAAAATAAAGAAAATAATATTAAACCTTTTTAATATATTATTTTATTTAATATATTTTTATATTTTTTACCTTTATTTATTGAATAATTAGATTAAAAAATTATTTATAATTTTTAAAGAATTATCTTTTAAAAAAGTGAAAAAATTAAAAGAAAAACGTAAAAAAAAAATGTAAAAAAAAAACAAAATAATGACTTCAAAGTCGTAAAACAATTTATGATTTTCAAGTCATAATTAAAAAAAGGTTACAAAAGTTATAAATTTTTTTATGATTTTAAAATCGTAAAATATTTTATGACTTTAAAGTCATATGTTAAAAAAAATCATACTAAAATTGTAAAAAAAATTATGATTTCAATGTAGAAAAATTTAAAAATATACAAGTCGTAATTTGTGTTACGATTTTTGAATCAGTAATCATAATATCTATTACGATTTAACTCCTTTTAATAAATAATTTAAAACCCATTCCTAAATGGTAACAAATTTTTTTTACCCCCTTTCAATCAAATTCCCCCAAAAAATTACTATTATTTCATATGTTTTATAATGAATATTATACTAGATTTTTCTACATCGATTAAGAAAAATTAGTAAATAGAGAAGGGTATAATAATTTTACAAAATTGATCTTAATTTATTTATATTTCGATTGTGTATTATTAATATTATTAGAAATATAAATAGAAAAGGTGTAATTAATATTACATTAAAAATAACATTATTTTAAGATTTTTTTTGTTATACGATACTAGTATACTACTCCGCTATCAGTTTCCGTAATGTTTTAGAAGAAAAAAAATTATTTCGAAATATATATTATTTTACAAAATCAACATTTTTTAAGATTATTCTTAATCAATACTAATGGCGTAGTGGATGTGAAGAATAAGTGAGTCATTAATTAGAGAGATAAATGATATATCGAGAAATTATAAAATATTTTCTTTGAAATTCACAAAATTAATTACATTTTTTAAAATCTGTCTCAAAATCTTAAAAGTAAAAAAAGTACTCATCCTGGATTTATATGAGCAAAAATAATTATTTTTACATTAGCTAAAATCATTTAATTTTATTAATCTCAATTAAAACATAAAAATATTATTAAAATATTTTTCATTGAAATTTGATATTATGAATAAAATAGATTCTTTCAAAATAAAGTTATAATTAAATGAAGATTGTTTTATAAATGATATTATTAATTAGGAATAAAATTAATTAAATTTATTTATATTTGAGTCTAAAAAATATGAGAATTTTTTGTTTGTATACAACTCCAGAGAGAGTCATAGGTACTACTTGAATAACAATACACTGTGTAAGTGTGTATTTGGATGGTCTCTAAAATTAAGGTTAGCCATGTTAGATCATGATGAGTGGGTCAATCTTGATTTGACCAAATTTTATATGTTATATTTATTTTCAAAATCATGGTAAAATTAATTATGCATAAAAATCATGATAGAATTGAAACAAATAAAATAATTTATACTTTTACTAAAATAAATTTAATACTTAATTATATAAAATCAATTTCATTTAAAATCAATTTTATAATCACTAATCTAAACACAAACTAATAATGTATATAAACACTTATGAATTCTCTCTCTCTCAATAAAAAAATCTAATACGGAATAAAATAATAATAATAATAATAATAATAATAATAATAATAATAATAATAAACACTTCTATCAATTCTTGTAAATAAAAAGTACTACCACTTGTGACAGATAACAATCCTGACCGAAGTCACTGTGTAATTTAACATTAAATTATACTATGCCCATATATATTCTAATATAGACACTTATCTAACACATCACTTACAAATAATCAATAAAAATTTAACAAGTGATAAAATATAAAGAAAAAATATTATTTATTTATTAGTTATAATTTGATTCCTAGTAATAAGGAAGTGGTATAATTAGTTTTCTTTCTTAAAGATGTCATCCTATAAAGATATGTTAAATAAAAGAAATTCAATTTCTCATTACCTTTTATGTAAATAATTAAAACATGTAACAAATAAATATATGGTTTTTTACATATTCTGATTTTTTGGGTACATGCGTAACAAACAAACAAAACCAGAAATTTTATTAATATATTTTCATTGTATTTTTAATAGATTATTCAAATATATATTTCACGTATTTTTAAAAAATATAAAATACTAATAAAATTATTAAAATTGTTCAACAAGAAATTATTTGTATCTAGATTTGATAATAAATGTTGTTAAATACTAACTATATAATATTTTTAGATAAACTATTTAATATATTTTGTAAATAATTTTAAATATGTATCTTTAATTTATTCTATATAAAATGTATTAGTATTTATATATTTTAAAACCTATTTATATATTCATTTTAAAATAAATATAAATATATTAATAAAATTTTATTGGTTATTAATAAATTATTTAACTCGTTCAACAAAAAAATTATTCGTATATAAAGTTGATAACAACTACGATCAAATACTAATTATAATATATATATATATATATATTCTTATTGAACGATTTTAATAATCATTTATAACTCAAAAATTTAATTAATATATTTTATATAATATTATTTATAATTAAAATTTATATGTATTTTAAAATGAATTTATAAATAGATTTTAAAGTATATAAATACTAATCTATTTAAAATGTATTTAATATATTTCATATAATATAATTTAGAAAATATATTAAAAATACATAGAAAATATATTTATAAAATTTCTGGTTTAGTTAGTTGGTTACATATTTTTATATTATTTACATAAAAAATAATAAGAGAAATTATATATTTTTAATTATTTAACATATCTTTATAAAAGAAAATTAATTATTTAAAAAACTAATAAATGAATATATATATTTTTTATATTTTACCACTTGTCAATTATCTATTAGTTATGTCTAAGAAAAAGATGGTAGATATGTGATAAACCAAGCTTTCACTGCATACAAGTTTCACGAAGTAAGTAAACCGGAACGGAGTTCATGTTCTTAGGAAAGTGAGGTTGCCTACATAGTACTACAGTACTGACTTATTTAATATGCCAACTAGTGCAGCATTTCATGGTTCAAATGGTTCTTGGTTTCTGATTCTGCAGCTTGTAAGTTTAAAGTCAATTTTGACGTCCCCTTCTTTCCCCTCTTTTTTCTCCTCTCGAATTCATTGAGTTTTGGAGTTTGGACTCTTCAGAAAATATGTTGATAGTAGTATTTATATTACTCTAATTACCTTGTTAAAATAGATTAACTTGTTAAAATATTTTAAATTATAATAACTAAATTTTGACTCATGGGTTGTTGGTTTTTATAGTTTAAATTAGACTTCGAGAGTAACTAAAAACTAGAAGACATAGCAGTAATGATCAGTACAAGATCTAATTACATCTAGTACTTATTTTCCAAAAACAAAAAGGCACTCGTGTCAGAGATTAGAACATTGATAAAAATACTCTAATTGTAACGCTCTAATATTCCAAATAAATTGAAAGTCACAAACTCTTACGAGGTAGTACATAGAAGTTCCAGCTATGTTTCTCCAAAGCCACATAAGATTGCGATTGGAAGATTATACAAATAGTTAAACTCAGTACACATACACTTGGCGTAATTCATCTCGACGTGAAAGCGATTTTATAATAAAAAATAAGATTAAAACTGATACCTATGACTCCATTGGCATGCAAATAATACAAGAACATGGTTTTTGTTAGAATACCTAATTGTAAGTTGTAATATAGGATACAGGCTAGCAAACAATACACGTGACGTGATGCATGGGGTGGGGACCAAAGAAAACCCCACGGGTAGATAACATCACGCGGAGGTGGCATAGTAATGACAGGACAGGTAGGTGCATTTGCATGATGTGTGCATGGCCATGTTCTCATGCCCCATCTCATGCCCTATGGGTCGGGCCACCCCGAAAAATGACACAGTACACTTTCCACTTCACTTGTGTGAAATTTCATTTTTTTAATCTCAGCAAACAAGGAAGGAACATGTACCCATGTGACTTTGGTGTGGAACTTCGGATGCATAATCCATAGCACGGACAGTACTTTTCTTGCTGTAGCGAATCCTTTCTGTGACAATTAACAATGTTTAGAAATTTTCTCTTTTTCGAAGCTCAATTATGTGACCAATTAAGTTAAGCACGGAAAAACGGCGTAATTAGTTCATCTCAATTTCGAAAGTTGCTGCTCTGCTCAGCTTTTGATTGACACCCTGTTTTCCCCCTGTTTCAAGGTTTAGTATCTTTCTTGATGTGGGCTGAAACATACATTTTTTTGCATAAATCTATATACCCCATCTAAACTAAATGTTAGAAAAAATTTAAGATGAACACATAAAAATCTTTTTTAAAGAAATTTGATGCCAAGGAGGAGATGCTAAAATGTCAAAACTGCATTAACTACCGTCAAATCTTCCATTTCACTCTCGCACGTCGACTAGATCATTTTGTTCACTTTCACTCTCATGGCGTTTTTCTCACTAACCCGCCTTTTTTTCCCTTTGCGTTACTCTTAACCAAGTGCCACCAACATAATAGCCCCCCCAAAAAAGGACCACCAACATAATACTAACAAACAAAAAGAAAAGCAACTTGTCTCCATCAACCCTACCAGCATACCATCCCAATCCGATCGTTGATTCATCCCTCCTTCCTTCCTTCCTCTCTCCTTTTCACCACTTAACCAAACCCAACTCATTTCTTCTGAAATTGCCTTTAAAAGTATTCCCTTCTAGTTTTAGTTTTACCGCCCCCATTTTAATACTCTCTCTCTCTCTCTCTCTCTCTCTCACACATTCGGATCCTTTTAACACCGCCCCATTATTGCTTGCTCGTTAATTACGGCAATGACTCGGCTATTTCGATCCAAATCTTGCGGACTGGTCGAGTTCAACGCTACTCCGCCGAGTCCACTTTTCCATGATGTGGAAAGTGAGGACGAAGACAATGAAGAAGATGAAGATGAAGATGAAGATGAAGATGAAGAAGAGGAAGAAGAAGAATTGGACAGTGATGATGATGTTTCGAGCAACCCGGTTTCAACGGCGTTGATGAATCCAGGGTCAAAAGTGGAGAACAAAGGTTGGCGTGGTGGGCATGGTTGCCAATCGAACCAGTTTGCGATATTGGATATTTTGGTGGCCGCGTTGAAGAAGTCGCTGGTGACTTGCAGTGTGGAGAGAGAGGATGTTTCTTCGTTGGATATTAGCTGGCCAACAGAGGTGCGCCATGTCTCGCATGTTACCTTTGATAGGTTCAATGGCTTTCTCGGTTTGCCCTCTGAGCTCGAGCCTGAGGTTCCCAAGAGAGTCCCCAGTGCCAGGTGAACTTACATTTTACAAATCTCTCTTCTTTTAATTTCGTCCTTTCTTCTTCTTAACTAATCTTTTTCAGAGTGTAATTGAAGTTTCAATTTTGTTGACACTTTTCTCGGTTCAGATCAGAGTGTTTTGATTCACAATTTGCTTAGGATTAGATGCATTTGTTTTTTCTTAGTGTATGAATAAGTTTTTTAATTTATGAAGTGAGCTTCTTTTATGAGTTAAAATCACTTCAACTTCTACATAAATTGCATGATAACTTTGATTAAAGTATAGTACATAAATTATTACCTACAGAGAAGTTTATCCAAACGTAACCATTTGTAATGAGCTAAGCAACATAATGGCCCCAATTAGGACTAGGACCACATCTTTGTGTGTTGGTTGATGCAGAAATGTTTGTAATTTTGCATCCACCGGGGTGTTCTGAAAAGGAGAAGATATTGGGTTTCGTGTTGAAGTTGCAAATTCTAGGAAACTTTGGTTTCTAAAGTTGAGATGCCCTGGATATTTTATGAGCCTTCCCAGCTTGAAAGATTTTGGCTTTGTCCCTTGGTTGACGTCTATTCAAAGTTTTATTTGAATGCATTTTCAATTGAAATAAGTTGCTTGATAACTGCGAATTAAAGGTTCGATGACTTACAGATGGGGAGGAATTAAACAGTTGGGTATGGATTTATTGTTGTAAACTCAATACAGCTTAGAAAGGTTCTTTGATTGGTCTTGTGGTTGTTGGTTGTAATCTCTTCACTGCCTCTTCTCTGTTCAGTGGAGGCAAGAGAATGAAAAAACTATGCTGGGAGTTGATTGCTTTACCTTTCACTTTCATATTTGTACTACCCTCTTCCTCTCTTTTTAAATCCATTTTTGACTGAGTTCATATGATCATGCAGTGCAAAGGTATTTGGAGTTTCTGCAAAGTCAATGCAGTGCTCTTATGATGAAAGGGGGAACAGTGTTCCAACGATTCTGCTGATGATGCAAAAGCGATTGAATTCAGAGGGTGGCCTTAAAGTATGTTATGTTTGTGTAGAATAACATTTAAAAGCATTTAATTGGTTTTACTTTTCCGTAATTTCACTTTAGCCACAGGATACCGGTATGCTGGCTGAATTATAAACCTTTATTGATTGTTTGGTGTATGTAGCTATAAATGTTTAATAGCTCATTAAATAAATCGATCATTAATAAAATTTGGTGGACAACCTAACTGGACTATGGGATAATCCCCTTTAGTTACACATAAATTTTGAGGCCTAATTTCATGCTTTTGCTATGCCTGAAGGCGGAAGGAATATTCCGAATTAATGCTGATAATAGCCAAGAAGAATTTGTGCGTGATCAGCTAAACAGAGGTCTGGTACCACTTGGAATCGACGTTCACTGTTTATCTGGTTTAATAAAGGTATATACTAAATTCTTAATTCTTAATTTAACTTTTCTATTATGCTTGACTTGATATAAATTAGAGTTAGTTGAAATCTACTTTTGTTTTAGCTTGACGGGTATGATGCTTCAATTAGTACGGGATTTGTTATTGTGCTTTCAACATTTGGAAAGGAAGCTCAGTCATAGAGTTGGTCTCTTTATGTGATTTGCAAAATTGATTAGTGTTCATACCGCATTTTATCAATTAGTGTGTATTATTAAGGGATTCTTTCTGATAATCAACAAAGTGACAGCATTGATGAAATATTGATAATTTCCCTAATCTGTTACCGAGATCTTCTGCCTTCTGCCCACTTTTATTATTATTTTAATTTAATTTGTCTTTCAGGCTTGGTTTAGAGAGCTTCCAACGGGGGTACTTGATTCCCTCACCCCCGAACAGGTGATGCATTGCAACACAGAAGAGGATTGCACCAATCTTATGAAGTTGCTTCCTTCAACTGAAGCTGCATTGCTTGACTGGGCAATCAATTTGATGGCAGACGTTGTTGAGCATGAACAGTTCAACAAAATGAATGCTCGCAATATTGCCATGGTTTTTGCGCCCAACATGACACAGGTTAGCCAACATTATAAGCAAAGGTGTATATTCTTTTGTTGTTCCGTGTTGGTTTCTCTCAAACAGTTTAATCAGGCTCATTATTTAGTTGAGCTTCCTTATGTTTTAATAATTTTTGCAAGGGTTATTATAAATATACACTCACTTTCTCTTCCATTTCATTTTTACTTGTATCACATTTTTAACTTTTTCTTCCTACCAGTGAGGCCCGTTTACATGTTATTTATGCTAGTGGATATTTAAATGATTGTTTCACTGTGCTATGCAGATGGCGGACCCTTTGACTGCATTGATTCATGCAGTGCAAGTCATGAACTTCCTCAAGACATTGATTCTGAAGACCCTTCGAGAAAGAGATGAATCAATTGCCAAGGCAAGACAGCTTTCATCACTCTTAGATTCTCCCTCTTGCAAAGGTGATTTCCATCCTTTGGAAGTTAATAACAAGGAGGAATCTTGTGAAGAGGAAACTGAAGAAACTTGTAGCACAAAGCCACCTGTGAAAAGCAAGTTCTCAAGGACTTCTACCTTGGGAAGAATAGAATGGTGTATTGAAGAGAAACTTTGGAGATCTGAGGAAAAGGGAAATGGAGTTGGGGAATTGGAATCTGTTTCGGGTAGTAGCTCACCTTCAAGGTATGAGAATGGTCCATTAGAGAATAGGTATAGAGGTATATATGACAGCGAACATTGGGTGAAATTGAGAAATGGAGTGCGCAGGCTGTGCAGACACCCTGTATTTCAATTGAGCAAGCCCACTAAGAAGCGTGCAAGTCATGGTATTGTAAATACTAGGGAAGGAGGTGGAGAGGCTTGGGCCTAAAACAACTACTGCATGCATGCATGCTTTGGTTTTATATGTGGCTTCTATGATTGAGATGTATAGATGTTTGCTTGAGATTGTATTAAGCGTAGCTTTAGTTGTAATAGATGCTTGGTCTCTTGGTAGAATACAAGTTCTGAGAAGTTTTAAGGAGTTTATCTTACCAATGGCTAGTCCTATAAAGAATTTTGTTAGATCAAGTACTTAGTATTTTACCACTATAAATATCAAGTAAATACACACTCTGACCCTACTACATTTACCGGACTTGATCCTCTCCGGCCTGAAATCCATGAATCATGTGTCTCTTTTCTCTCCCGTTAAACAGTGTGACTATAAGAGACTTTTTCCTACATTCGTAACGTGTTACATAGCCTTGAGAGGCTTCACAAAACACGTGTATAAGCACATAAAGACTAAAGTACAAGGTGGTTAATAGTCTTGCGTGAAACTTAGGAATGAAAAACTAACATTTTCCCATATTTTGATTTCTATCTATTTAATTGATTTTTTAAACAGCTAACGAATAAATGCTAGTATTAATTATCGTGACCTACATTACATATGAACTATATCTTCCGACCACATTCTGCTAAATATTTACAAGGACATATCTCCCATGAGTCCCCTCTGTCACCAGCTAGTCACGTTAACCAACAATAATCCCTTCTCGTCTACTCTATAATAATTACCATTGTCAACTAGATGGTCCATTTTTGCTATGTGGACCACACTGTGAGTGTGACCCATAAAACACAAACCCAACTTACAAAGAGCGCGCAACACATTATTCCCAAAATCTACTCTATTAATGCCTTGCATTAATTCATGGATCCTTCCATTCCACGTGCTAGCCTATGCCTTCCATCAATTTTAACTGAAATTTGATGTAGTCTAGGAACTAAGTCTCACATTAGATAAAAAATGAAAAGATTAAACATCATATAAATAAAAATTAGACTATAGGTTTGAATCTTACGATTTTAAGTTAACTATAATATCAAATTTACTTCTGCTAAACTATCCTATGATATCTGATTGGTGTCACATTTTTTTTTTGGAACCCCCCCTGCTTCAAATTGTAAGTTCCATCGAGGGCAAGTGAAAAATCAATATCCTGACTGGAATTTGGACCTTCGGGTGCAATTGTTGGATCACTTTTGATGGCCAGTATCAGATACATTTGCACAAAATGCAAACATTCTTATTTGTATAAATGCAACGAAACAAAATTGATGAAAACCAGCATGCAATTGAGACCACGACCCTGACAAAACAATTTCCTCTAATTTCATCTCTTCCTCGTATCATTTCATTATGTTGTGGTACCAGCACTTTCAGTCGCAGACCCTACCAACAAAGTTTGGTATACTGATCTACACAAAAAAAGAGAAGCTTATTATCAACAGTTAGATGCATCTTAACTTATGAAAGCTACAAGAAAGCATGTCACTGAAAAACATAAAAAATATCTAAAATTTTCATCTAAGTTTTGTCAATAACTTTTTTAAGAAAAAAAGTTTTGCCAATAATAACAATAATAGTTAATAAAAAGATTTAATAATATTTTATGTATGGTTTAGTTTGATTTAAATTTTGTTTTTTTGTATTATTAATTAAATATATTATTTTATTTATCATTTGGATATCTGTTAATCAATTACCATAACTATAAATGCGATTGCATAAAATTGAATAAATGAAATATCATATTATATAAAATGAAAGGCTTAATAATTTATTTTCATGATTATCGCTAAGTTGTGAATAAACTGAATGAGATTGTTTGAGCTTAATTAGATGCATCAAATTCTAATATTATGTACACAACTATATTAAATACTTAAAAGAAAAAAAATTATCACTCAAAAATAGTATTATCATGTTCAAACTATATATCAGTGGTATAGAAAAAAAAAAGGTATAATTTATTGTTGATTTAATTAGAATATATATTCATTATAATTAACTTAATTACTAAAAAGAAAAGTTATAGTTCATGTGTGAATGTCAGATGACATACTTGAGAAGAGAAGAGAAGAATATATATTTGGTGGTTTGGATCCGGAGCGACCCGTATTTGACCCATGGAATGGAAATAAAGTTGGATCTCTGAAGTGATTGGGGTTCCCCGGAGAGGAGAGATCCATCATCCATTCATCCATTCATCCACTCATCCTGGCTTCGGATATTTGGAAACGCTTATTCCCGGCAGGAAGAAGCAGGTCGGTCCCAAACATAAGAATGGGAAGCAACATCAACCTGTTTAAGCTCTGCTCCGGCCTTAGAGTCCTTGGTTACTTGATGATCCTCTTGTTCGGTGCCATTGTTGCCCTAACTTACTACGCCGTCGTTTTCATCACTTGGGGCCCTCTCCTCCTCTTGAGCTCCCCTCTCCGCATCCCCTCCTTCTTGATTCTCCTCCTCTTTCACATCCTCCTCTTCCTCTTGTCCTGGTCCTACCTCATGGTCGTCCTCAATGATCCCGGCTCCGTTCCTCACAATTGGAGACATTCTGAATTCGATTTGGATGCAACACCCTCCCCCTCCTATTGTTCTCGCTGCCAGACTGGTAAGCCTCCTCGTTCCCACCACTGCTCTATTTGCCAAAGGTGCGTTCTCAAGATGGATCATCATTGCATCTGGGTCGTCAATTGTGTTGGGGCTCGTAACTACAAGTACTTTCTCCTCTTCTTGGTAATTCCATCCATTTCTCCTAATACCTCTCTTCCTCCTTCTCCTATTCTTTTCTTTTCCCTAACTCTCTTTCTCCCCCACCATTCATAGCTCTACACTTTCCTCGAGACAACACTGGATTGCTTAGCTCTGGTTCCTAGTTTTATCAGATTCTTTGCTGGAGGTGGATCCATGCACCGTTCATTGTCTCCTGGGGGCTTTGCCGTCATCTTTTTGGCTTCTAGTCAGTTTATGTCTTCTGCTTTTTCAAAATTAAGCTGTTACTATGACCCGCTTTTATTTCATTCTCATAACTGTTAATGCTTCTTACAGATTGTGTGCCTTGATGCAGTTCTTAATTTAGCCTTCGCGCTCAGTCTTCTTTGTTTCCTTGTTATGCATGTATCTCTTCTGTTAAGCAACACAACTTCAGTTGAGGTAATCCACTACATACATTGCTATTTCTCTTTTTACCGTATATGGTAGTAATGTTTTTGTCCGACATGCATCAGACTGTTGTTAACTTAATGCCAGGCTATTTTTAAGCTATTACTAGCATAGCAACCCAGTCATTCACATGTAAGAAGCCTTCCAAATGAGATCTTCTTTTTGAGATTTTTTTTTTTTACAACACCTTTGAGTGGGAAAGAATTCTTGACAATTTGACATGTGGCAGTGCTCTGGACAGTTTTATTTTATCTATAGCCATCAGAATTGTGAGATTCATTGGGTCATCATTAATTCTGATAAGATGGCTGCATACTTGGGGGATATTTTTGTTTCAACGAGTTATTGATTCAGCTATCTATTCCTCATTGACCTTCAACTAGAGGGACATAACTCTGCATTGTTTAATTTTTGAATCTTCATGCACCACCGTGCCTTTTTTTATCTAAAAGATTATTTGGAAAAATGATGTTTTAGGTTCATGAAAAGAAAAAAGGAGTTAGGTGGATGTACGACCTGGGCTGGAAGAGGAATTTTGAGCAGGTAATATCTGATATCAAGTAGCAAATGAATTACAAAATGATAGTAAAAAAGCAAAACAAACATGTTTTTAATCTCAGAAATTTAGGAAGTAAATATTACATGGAGTATGATTTATGAGTTAATAATTAAAAAAGAATAAGAGAGGAAGAGTGTGTGTGGGTGAGAATGTACAATTATAATATGTTTTTTCCTTAGACCTTTCAGTCCTCCTTCCCCCTAACAAGAAAAAACAATTTCACATCTCTATGGCATAAGAATCTTCTTACTCTTGGAGGATTCTCTAACCTTTGCTTTAAAAGTTAAAAAATAGACAAGAAGTGGAGCAAAACTGGATAGCGAAGATCCTTCCTGTTTTAGGAGTAAGGACTTTTCGAAACCCACCTCACCCGCTTATCCCCACAAAGTGACCAAAGCTCAGTTTTTATGAAATTTAACATAAAGTTTTCTGCTGAGGAGTTGCTTGTCTCATAATCTTGTAATTAAGCTAACAAATTATAACTTCTCTTGATGGCCAAACTATAAACTGAAATAATCTGATGGTTTTATTGTAATTTAACTTGAAATGAAGTCTTCTACCGAGGAATAAACCATGTAATAGTTTTTATCAAAATAAAATAAGAATAAGACTCAATTTGCACTTTTGGTCCCCTACTCAATTTTGTGAATTTTATCCTTCTAGTTTTTCTGTGAATTTCATTCCCACCGATTTTGGATTTCATCTGTCAACTTAGCATCCAAAATTAAATTATACGCTCAGTGTTAGTGCAATAGAGTCTCACCTCAGCATGGATATGCTAACATGGCAATCCATTAGAGTATCATGTCAGTATTTCTAATAAGTAATGAATATTAGATTAACAAATAGACCAAAATTACACAACTAAAATAGTGGAGGAACAAATTTACAATAAATAAATAAATAATTGAGATGAAATTCATGAAATTGAGAAAATAGGGGAACCAAAAGTACTATTAAGCATAAAAAGCATCATGTAATAGTAGTTGCGTGATCTCTGATTGAACTAATAACTTGTCATCTATTTTACCTTATTTTTCTAGGTTTTTGGCACTAAGAAGGCCCTATGGTTGTTCCCATTGTTTTCAAAAGAGGATTTAGACAACATACCTGCACTAAGTGGCATTGAGTTCCCTACACGTTCAGATGTTGATGTATGAAACCTGGGTAGCTTAATAGTTTTGAACATTTTTTTCATTAAATGATGCCATTTATGCTTACATCATGACAGTGCAGCGTAGGGCATGAAAATAATACTTGGTTGCAGATGTTTTAAATTATAGAATTGTCCAGTAGATGTATATATGTAATCTTCGATTCAGATTGTTTTGATTATTCGTGTAATCTTAGAACCTGTCATCTTAAGGGGACAAAATGTAGATTGTAGATTTGCTTTCGAAGAACAAAATTCATTCCAAGTGTTTGACCTGTCGATTATTGCATTGTTCCTGGTAAATGCTGTTTACTAGGGTTGTTTGTGAACTTGATTGATCGAAGTGGAACTTTCACGTTTAAGTTTTATCTGTTAATGCATTATCCATCTGATTTCTTTTGTTGTACTCGTTGATATTCATTGTAAAAGGAATTTAAGAGTTCATCCAAATATTAGACTTGTGAAGGTATTGCGAAGTCCAAAATTCGTCTGGGAGAGATGCTACGAAAATGAGATGTGAATAATAAACGGGCTTCAAGGAGTCAAGAAACTCATTTAGTCATTCTTGATGTTTTGTCATGTTACTCCAATCACTTGTTCAGTCAAGCAACAAAATATACAAGATAAAAAAGAGCATTTTTTTTTTCTTTGTAATTTGTAAAGATTTCACGAATGGAATGTCATTTGGTTTGTGAAGGTGGGTCTTCAAGTATTTTATGACATTAGATTATTTCTCACAACTGCTTATTTTACAACACAACATAGAAATCTATTCTTGCAGGCCCTAGATAAAGATTAGCAGCATCCATTTCTGATTTCTTTCTTTAAAATAAAGCAATCATCTGTCATTCCCCCTTTTAACCAGCCAAACCTAGCACAACAACATTTTCAATCCTTCTCTCGGCTGTCCATTATAACACAAGATAATTGAATTTCGAGAAACCAAATCCCACGTATTTAATTAAACACCTTGCAAGCATCATTCAGACATCTTAATTATCTGTGCATGCCCAACAACGATGCCCCAATGACATGATCGGTGCTAAGTCCGGATCCTTCCATACACTTTACTGTGCCCCTAACCAAGTCAACGACGACAATAACAGTCTTCAGAAGAGAAGAGTAAAGGGATTGCTAGACATTAAATGTTCTTTTATTTAATACTTAACTCTCTGTAATTGAGAAAGTGCTTCTAGTAAACTTGGAAAAATATAACATTGCTCTTGAATAAAATATATTAGTATAAGACATTAAGACGTAAAGCAAATCGTCGTTAGTGGCGACATAAGTAAAAATAAAATACAGTATTTGCTACAATAGCTGTTTTGTTGTTTAAGGAAAAAAATTGTTGTTCACTCACGTTTTAATTACCAATCAACCTAAAAATTATATATTCACATTTTCAAAACAAAAAAATAAATCCTTCCAACTCTACCACCATGCAGCTAGATTATGAATGTGCACACTAAGTGTGTGTTTGCGAAAAAGTTCACTCCAACGCAACTAGCGTTCAAATGAAAGCTATCCTGACATTGCTTTTGCATATTTGCTTCAGAATATGTGAAATGCTTTCATTGAACGTGATTTAATCAGCTATCTAAACAAAGCCTAACTAATAAATATTAGTCTAGTTAGTAACATCAAGTTCATATCTTACAATAACATGAATTCAAATTTCGTTATTGATTTGATGATTTTATTAATGAGTAATCTCTAAATACTACTAATTTTTACTCTCATACTAGATTTTACTATCTCCTATCTCGTTTATAAGTAAAAAAATATACATACTTCTTATTTATTAAGAAAATTAGTTAATTTCATTATATTATTTGAATTAAAAATAAATATTTTTCCTAAACTATCATTATAACTTGATATCAAGTTTAAAAAAAGTCTTATGGAATGAACGACTTAAGAAAAACAGATACTTTGTTAAGAGAGATAAAATTCAATATAATTTCTATACCTTGAGATGAACAAATTCTCAACTAGTAGCAGTTAATAACCTTAGTTTACATAAAACAAAAAATAAACTGAAAGGATTTTTCCAAATTTGTATTGAAATAGGCATTTTTTAAAAATAGAAATTTGAAGGATTTTGTGGTGGCTTTTAGTTACTTGGAAGTCATATATATTTGGTTTTTCAAATGGTTGTATTATTGGAAATCAACGTCATTTCTTGGAAACTAATACTAGTAGTAGAGGATCAAGGGACGGTGTTGGAAAATTTGTTTTTTCTTGAAAGCTACGGTTAGCTTACATGACTTGCCCCATATGTGGCCTAGTCAATTCCAATCGGATTGTAGAATCTGGGGAAGGGAACATCTATGACTACCCTACCCCTGCACACTGCTTTCCCATGCCACATAAATGTCCTTAGATTCTCATAGATATCCCCTTATTTTAATCATAAAAAATGAAAAAAAGATGTCACAATAATAATACTGGAAAATTGTCCCAGATATCTACTACCCCCTGTCATGTTCTAATAAGATACTTTTAGTATAGTTGTAAAACAGAAATGGAATAAAGTAAACAAATTCTGGAAAATGATGGTGCTGTTCTTAAATTAATCAATCCATAAAAGATTACTGAAACTCATTTAGTGTAGAGTGTAGACTATCGAGTATCATTTCGAACTGTAGTATTGCACAAGTGAAAAGCAGAAAACATGGGAGTTACATTACACTCTTAAAATTATGCAGGAGAATGAAAGAAGCTTATTCTATTGTATAGATGGCAAAGTAAGACCATGATGATCATGTGTCTTAAAAGCTTGGTCTTCTTGGATTCTGGTTGTAGCAAGACAGAGGTCAGGAAGGATTACGGAGAGGCAGATAATGAGAGGGGTAAGGAAGAGAAGGAAGCCAAAGGGTACCATCCAGAGTTGGGTATTTGATGGATGGTATTTGTGTAGCCACCATCCAAGCATGGAAGCTCCTGCTATGCTTATAAACAAGGACGAGAATAATATAAGAAAACATGATGATGGCTTTGTTATCCACCTACTTTTCATGTTGTAGCCTCCCTCGTTCTCATTTGATCCCATCCTGAAATTGAAAGAGAAGAGAATAGAATTAACAAAAGGGTACTTGCCTGGGAGGAGACAAGGGAGGGGGATGCTTAAGAGTCCAAGCGCCCTACGATGTGGGATTTTGCCTCTCTACCACTCAAACACACCTATGTTTGTTTGTTCTTAATGATGAGGGAGTCTTTAATTTTAAAAATGGTGGTTAGAACGTATCTGGGGATGGATTAAAGCTGTTAATATTATTTTTATTTACTTTGGGGGGTATTGGTTCCGTCTCACTTTGAGTTAGATGCTTTTCACCGGGGAAGTTATCTGGGGCAGACTGTTCTACAACCGTGTGTGTACTGTGTATGATGTCAACAATTCCAATAAACAATGGGTAAATAGTCATTTTCGTCGTCCCTGAATGTATAAAGCGCTAACCAATTTGTTCCTGAAAGATGAAAATTCAAATTTTTATCCCCGAAAGTGCAAAAAGTGTGACAAATTCATCATTCCGTTAAATTTTATCTGTTACCGTTAATGAAAGTGCCTACGTGGCACAGAGGGACAGAAATGTCATACAATTGATTGCCAACATGGCTGCTGAGTAGATTTTGGACAAAAATGCCAATAAGTTACCATTGGACTAAAATGTCAGTAATTTTCTATTGGACCTAAATGTAAGTAAGTTACCATTGGATCAAAATGTCATTTTTTATTGGACCAAAATGTCAGTAATTTTTTGTTGAATAAATATCAATACATTTTTATTGTACTAATTTGTCGGACCCCCAATGTCATTTAATTTAAGGGTAAAATATAACTTAAGAATAAATCTTCCTTTTTTTATGTTACAAGCATAATAATAACAATATAATAATCACTTAAAACATAAGTAAAAAAAACATAATAATAACAACCATAATATTGTTTAACAAACACTAATATTTTGATCTGACTTAAAAGGACTTAAAAGTTGGAAGTAATTGAAGATGCAACTTAGTCATGCGAATGTCACAAACTAAGAAGATTATTTACAAAATATAATTTTTATGATTAATTAAATTTTTATTCTTCATATAAATTTCAATTTTTAATCCTTCAAAAAAATTATAATTTTTAGTATTTCATTAAATTTTAAGATAATATTTTTAGTCCTTCTAAATTTTTTTTCCATTTTTGATCTTTGTTTACTTTATTACTCAAAATTAGTTTTTGTTTTATCCATTTTTAATCCCTTATTTATTTTATTTGAGATTAATTTTAAATAATAAAAATAAATCAGAGACTAAAGTGGACAATTTTTTTTTAAAAGAACTAGAAGTGATTAAAAAAATAATAAAGGATTGAAAATTCTAAAAAAATTAAGGAATAAAAATTAAAAGCTAAAAAAGTATAGAGATTAAAATTTTAATCAATCCTAATTTCCTATCGCAAAAAAAAAAGATTATTTAAAAATAAAAATAATAATTTATATTGAAATTATTAATTTACTATAAATTATTTTTAAAAAAATAAGTACATAAGACACCTATAAAAATAGGTACATAAGTTTGCTTTATTTTTTTTAAAATATTACTAATATATCAATCTTATCCTTATTAATAATTATTAATTTACTATAGGTGATATAAAAATATTAAAGTTTAAGAACATTATAAAATAATAGAACACATCAATAAAAAAACACATATACGTACGTAGAGATTTAATAAGAAAAAAAATGTTTCAAAGAAACTGTAAAATGTCTTATAAAAATGATTATATATTTCTTCTAAATAATATCTTATATTAAGAATACTGTAAGGTTTTGATGTTTTCATGGGTCTTTTTTAAATAGTAATGGATTGATTATTTAAGACTGAAATTAATTATTTTTATAATTTTTTAAAAATAAGTATATAGTCTATATATAATGTAAAGAGTTTTTAGATTATAATTTAATTACAAATTATCAAGTATAAGTTAAGTTTGTTAATTTATAATAGATTGCGATTAATTATTATAACTTTGATAAATTTGTAATGATTAATACATTGTTATAATATTTATTTTAATATATCGGTAAAATATTTATTTTGGATAATTTTTATTGTGACAGACAAATTATGATTATTAATCAATATTATGGTTGTTATTATTATGTTTCTTTTAACTTATGCTTGTTTTCCTATTTTTTAAGTAATTGTTGTATTGTTATTATTACCCTTGTAACATAAAAAAAAAGGAATATTTATCCTTAAGTTATATTTTATCCTTAAATTAAATGAAATTTGGGGTCCAACAAATTAGTCTAATAAAAACGTATTGACATTTTCATTCAACAAAAAATTACTGACATTTTGGTCCAATAAAAAATTACTGACATTTTGGTCAAATGAAAAATTATTGACATTTTGATCCAATGATAACTTACTGACATTTAGGTCCAATAGAAAATCACTGACATTTTTAGGGGTGTTCGCGGGTCGGTTCGGATTGGTTTTGGCCAAATTTAGGATCCAACCCAATCAAATTTGATCGGTTCGGTTCGGTTCGGTTTTTAGGAAAAAAAATTGAAACCCAACCCGTTCATAATCGGTTCGGTTTAACAGGTTACCCATTTAATTTTTTTTTCTTTGAACTACTATTTTATATCATGATTCTTTCAAATATTCAATACAATTAACACGTATATTATCAAATTTATGAAAGTAGTAAAATTGATTCATTTAATATCATCAACATAATATTCTAAAATAGACTTATACTATAAATTAAAATAAAAGATTCTTAAACAATATTTACTATAATAGTCTGAATCACAACTATTTCTTACAAACTAAGCTTTGCTATAACCAAATTTATTGTAACCAGATTTGTTGAAACAAACAAATGAACAAAATATGATTCATTAATATTATAAACACGATAAACAAAATATGAAAAAAGTGAAACAAATAACAATATACCTGAAAGTAATACATTAAGAAGTTCCCGCACTTATAGTTTCAACACTTGGAGACCCAATATCAACAGTATTTAAACCCAAACCAAACAACTCTAAAAATTTAAACACATCCCCATTAGCACAAAAATTAATTGATATTTTATACAAATAAAAAATGAAATAAGGGATTACACACCTGATTTAATCTTTTCCGCTTCATTTATTTCAACTTGCAAGTCATTAACATTTTGCTTAGTAGATCTAAGCCAATTTTGGGCACAAATGAGAGCTTCATCGGTAATAGGACTCAAGGAACTACGAAATGAATCCAGAATTTTACCCCCTCTACTAAATGCAAACTCAGATGATACAATAGATACAGAAATGACCAATATATCTCTAGCCATACAGAAAAGAATATAATATTTGGATGTCTTCAATTTCCACCAATTCAAAATGTCAAACTCAGGGTGGTCATCTTCAACATCATCCTCAAAATACCTATTTAACTCATTTTTGTGCACCTCACCCTGTTTTTTCTTGATTTTCATTCTAAATTCATCATCCCAATCATCATCCTTATAACCTTTGACATCATTATGTTGTGAGACCATGTTTGAAGCAAATGTACTAGAATTAGCTGAATTGCTACTAGAATGAGAAATGAGATATTCTAGTACATATTGTTGAATCAGTTTCTGAATAAGGTCTTTCAATATTTTTATTATGTCCATGCTCTTCTCAATATCATACATACGATTAAAACAAAATTGAATGTACTCACATTTATAACAAGGATCAAGGAAAATAGCAATAAACAAAAGGTAGTTAATTTCACCACTTTCTCAATATTTGTTAAATTTTAACTACATATTTGTTGTCATCCTTTGTATCACTATGTCATCATTATGGGGAGAAAGAATTTTTTAATTTTTAATTTAATATATATATATATAAATAATAAAATTTATATTATTATTACGGGTTCACGGATCGGGTCAACGGGTCAACGGATCTATAAATCTAAACCCGTGACCCAATGCGTACATGATTGGTTTTGATCGGATCGGTTCGGTTTTGACACAAATACATAAATGACCCAACCCAAACAGTTTAGATCAGTTCGGATCAGTTCGGGTTCACGGATGACCCGTACCCGTGAACACCCCTAGACATTTTAGTCCAATGGTAACTTACTAACATTTTTGTCCAAAAGCTAGTCAGCAACCATGTTGGCAATCAATCGTATGGCATTTCCGTCCCTCTATGCCACGTAGGCACTTTCATTAACAGTAACGGACAAAAGTTAACGGAAGGATGAATTTGTCGCACTTTTTACACTTTCGGGGACAAAAATTTGAATTTTCATCTTTCAGGGACGAATTTGTCAGCGCTTTACACATTCAAGGACGGAAATGGCTATTTACCCATAAACAATTCATTTACTTTCTACAATATTATTTTTCTTTTTCTTCTTTAGAGTAATCTAATTATATTAATAGTCTTTAAAGTATTGAATATCTATCAATGGTTGATAAATTTTACTAATGTTAAAGGATTATTTTTAATAAATTTTAATACTTGAGAGACTGCATATAATATTATTTTTAATACTTTAGATATTTCTTATATAATTTCACTAATTTCATTAGCTTAAACACTATTTAAAACAGAAGATAATATTTTAGAGACTAAATTAATGGTTTACTCTCAACAACTCTATCAAAAACACAAAATCTTTATGATATAATTTTACATGAACAGATAAACTTAGAAGTTACTTATTGATTAAATTACAACTTAAAAAGAATCATGTACATTTTTTAACTGTTTAAATATAGTAATTTATATTTATTATTTTTCATAATGATATTTTCATCAACTAACTCAATGAGTTTCATAAAATTTAAATATATAATGATTTTCTCAGTCAATACATAGACATTAAATTTTTATTTTATAGTTTTTGTTACTAACTTAATCTTAAATTAATAGTGGGAACTATTAACATACTATGTGGAATTTAAAGATCAATTAAGGTAAAAAAAAAAAAAGGTTAAGAAAGTTTAAAAATATTAAATGTTTTTTTTCTTTCATCCAGCTGAATAACCTAAGTAAGAGCAAAGTGCAATGTAGCCATTTTTGGACCAAAATTGAAGCACAGCCAAGTCAAACAGTCCGCGCTGTATAGCCCAAAGGCTAAATCTGAATTAGGTCCATAATTCTATATAGTAGCAATTAGCAACGTACAGTCCTTCTTATGCCAATTTGATAAATAATTGTGCTTTCCAATTTTTGTAAATTATCATCTTATCCTAAACAGATTTTATTTTTACCTGTGATTACTGATTATCAAAACGATATAATAATTAAAAAAAATTATTGTAAAAAATTGTATATTTGTATTATATTGAAGACACTATATACTTACTTTTATTGGATATAAAGATCAAGTCGCTAAGAAATTAATAATCATAAAGTTTCTTAAAAACTATGATATTTAATCTACATCTGATTTGTTTTCTTGAATGAGAGTGTTTTCATTTACCTGTGTTATTATATACATTAAATAAATAAAAATTCAACTGTCTCAGTTTATTCTACTTTTATCTCCATTGGTATATTTAAATTTCACAATCGTTTATCTCTTTCAACTTACCATATTCATCCTTATTTTTAAATTTATTTTTAATTTTTTAAAAGAAATTATCCATGTTTAAAGATAACCTTATTTTACAATATAATTTGTTTGTTATAAATCTAAAATATAATTTATAAGTCAAAAATATTTATTTATTATAAATTTTAATTATAATATACTTTATGTTAAAAAATATTTAGCACAAATATTCTAAATGTATAATAATTTTATCGAGGATTAAAATTACACCATAAAATTACAAGGACCAGAAACAAATTTTGTCTAAATTCTTAGCATCTAAAGTATTATTGTGGGACACTCTTGTCTTTTTCAACTTCCCATCGAACTCAATCATTGTCCGCTCAATAATTCTAAAAGCGGAAATATTATTTTGGATTTTGACTGCAAAATTTGTACATTATTGATGAAAGAGGGCGAATGTGTACACTACACACGGCAATCTATAATTTATCCCAAACCTAATGATGATAAAATAAAATTTAATGAAAACTAAAATTGTTAAACTTATTTTATGGATAATTTATTCCAAATTTAATGATGAAGAACAATCAATAAAAGAAGTTATAAAAAAATAATAAAGGAATAATATTTTATATTTCCTCTACGGTAATTTATATTCAATAACTATGAGTGAATCATCAATTTAGTGTTGAAAATGTAATAGTTGGCCAATTTGGTCTCTCAAATCAATAAAATAGTAAAATAATTATAAATTTATAATTTATATATTAATTTAGTTTTCAAAATCGTAATCATCAATGAAATTGGTCTATGAAAAGTAGAAAAATGACAAAATGATCATTAAACTGTAAATCATCAGTTAATTTAGTTTCTTTATTATTAGTTGAGATCATCTAACATTTATAGAATTGTAATGTTAAGTATCTAAATGAGAATCAATGGTACAACATATATCTAGTTGTCACATCACAAAGATGAAAATTATCAAAATATTATTGAAGTAGTAATGTTTTACCTTTCCAATAATTTTGTTCTTCATTTGCTCATTAGTTTTGCATTTTCTCTATTTACCAATTGAGAAAATGTCATTATAATATCTCCAAAAATCTACTTATGTGAAACATGCATAAATAAACGAAGAGACTCCACCTTTATAACAGTATTGAAAATATAGAGTTCATTCTTTTAATTGCTCATGTATAATATAACTTTATTTTAGGAGTTATTGTGACAGCGTTATTTCAATGGGTAGACTAGAAGAATAATTACTATTTTTTCTCAAATGGATAGATCAAAAGACTAATACAAAATTAATAAGCTAAAGAAGAACCAAGATATAGTTAAAAAAAAAATTATTCTATCAATGTTATAGTCATTTTCATATACGTGACATGATAATTATGTATGTACGTTTAGTTGTTTGTTACCAATTAACAATAGACTAATTGATGATCTACAGTTTTAAGGATCATTTGTTATACATAATATTTTGTGATCATTTGTTATACATAATGTTTTGTGAAATATTTCAAGTTTTTTTATTATTTCACACTATATTTATTTAATTCTTGATAATAACTTTGAGAAAATATTGGTATGAAGACAATCTAGTATGATAGTATCTTTGTAATATTGATATTATGTTTAAGATTTTCTACCCAACTTCAATACAAATTTAATCCAACTCAATTCAAACCTTTTATTGAGAGGATATTGAGTTATATTTGATTAGTTAACCCATTTTATCCCTATTAACACATGACGTTATAAAAGTAAATCAAGTGACAAAAAGTATGACATTATCTCTTAAATGATTCTAAAAGTAAAAAGAAAAATGTAAGTACTCACTCAAGAATTAAAAATCATGCTAAATGGTATATTAAGTATTGAAAAGTCCTTTTAATTTGTCTTAAACGTTAGTAAAATATAATTGAATTGAAAGGCTAAATTGATGGATAATTCAATTTCAAATGGCAAGTGAGACAAAAAAATGTAGAAGAATTTTCGGCTTTTTGAAAGCAAAGAAGAAGGATACGAAGGGAAACATGTGTAGGCATTAAAGTGTTTGTTTGGGAAACGAACACAGTGACACAGTTTGTGGGACCTAAACACTGCACGCACAATCAATCCGGAACAGGAGAGAAAGTTTCCTTTTTTCCAAAACATGAATTAAAATTTGAAGCAAGTAAAGGAAATAAAAGAAAAGGGATAAGAAGGAAAAATGAGGAGGGTGAAGGTAGCGAAAGTGGTTGGGAAAAACAATCGGAGAGGGAAGCTTTGCGAAGGTGAAGTTCGCCAGGGACGTCAACAACGGCAACTATGTGGCCATCAAAATCCTCGATCGTAAACATGTCATGAGAGAAATATCAACCATGAACTTAATCAATCACCCAAACGTTGTTAGAATACTTGAGGTACTAAACCATGTACCTTCCCACTAAACTTTTGCTTAATTACATGTTGTACGCTGACAAACCAGAAATAATACTACTAGTCTCTTTCAAATATTTCTTTTTTATTTATTGTTTCAAAAAAATTTAAATTAAATAATAAATTAGATTCCTGAAATTTCATATTTAATAATTTTCAATTAATAATAAATGATAAGTACGTTAAAAAATATTAGAAAATATATTATCAATACTTTATGTATATGATACATATATAGCTTTTGGGGAGCAGATAGATGATTGATCAATTTAAAATAACTTTAATTACTCTGCACGTATTAATGTTGTATAATTTAGTTAATTAAGTAGAATGTGTGTTATTGTAAATTCCTTGCTACGATTCTTGCTTAACCGTGTTTGAAAAGTTTGTTTTATTTACAAAAATGCCACTGCACTCATTTCAACTACGGTTTTTGGAAAACCGACTTCGAAAGGGCGTCATAAAAGTCAGGTTTTCTAGTAGTGTTTGGTGTTTATTTCTACGGTAAACAAAAATTACTTTGTGAGTCTTGAACTTTTGTTAAATTTTTAATTAGATCCTGGACTTTTTTAATTAAGTACCTGTGAGATCTTATCAAAAAATAAATATAAGTTGAAGAACTAATTGAAAGAAGAAAAAAATCTAAAGACCTATTTAAAAATAACAAATAATTCAAGTATCTAATTAAATTTTTTTAAAACTCTGCATGTCAATATTTTCAATCCCAGGTCCTAAACTGGTTGAGGAACTTAAGAATACTGAGTTTTGAAGTAGTGTGAAAACTGGTATGCAAAGGTCGATAATTTCTTAATTAGACTTAAAAAATAGTATTAGGAGATATATAACACCTTGTTTAACCAATTAATTGAACTAGACTCTCAATGCAATTAAGTTTTTTTTATCACGATGTTATTAAGTAAATTTTATAAAGACGTTGATAAAAAGAGAACGGTTTCTTATTTTTCTTATAATAAGACCTTTCAAATTTACCTAAACAAAATGTGTTGTAAAATTAAGTGTAAAAATAAGACACACAAAAATAACATAAGCAAAAATAACAACAACGTGTAAACATATAGATTAATTGTATAATAATAATAATAATAATAATAATAATAATAATAATAAATAATGCAGTAGAACGTTAATTTGCTATAGTTTTATAATGTTTTTTTTCTTGTAGAACTAATTCTTTAATATTTAGTTACCATGCATTTAGTAAGCTTATTTTGTTTCCTTCAGTGGGTTCAATTAGAGGAAAATAAAAAGTAGGAGAAGATTTATTTTAGTTTTGGCTTGTTTAATTTAAAAAATAGGACGGAAGGAAGAAATGGGAAATGAAGGGACTATTTGTTAATGGTTCGGCAAGAGCATTGAATTGTCCAAATAATAAAGATACAGTAAAATCGAATGTCAATTTCTACATGGATGTTGCTTATACTTAAGATTAATGTATGTTTGTTGTTAAGTAATTAATGAATGAATTTAATTGATAAAGTGATTTGTATAATATAACTCTGCTTAAAGTAATCTAAAAAGCGTAATAACTATAAGGAGAGAAACACAAACACTCTAACCGATTTAGATGACTGAAATATGACGAGTTAGATGTTGAGAGTTCGTTAACCATAACTAATTTTGATGCGATATAAAAGATTTTTCTCTATTTAACATTAAATATGATCACATTTATCTACTAGTATATTCTAACCTTGTCCCAAGTGTTAGACCTAAACCACTTAATTTTACCCTTAATCCCTCAAGAGTTACATTAACCAATTTGCATTATGATTAGAGATGATATTGTAACATAGGCTAAACAAAATCACTTTATCCCTAGATATGATATTATTTAGAAGTGTTTTTTAGTTCTTAAGGTAATAACTATTTTCCAATACATTAAAACCTAAAACAAAACATACACATGGGTGATCAAACCAATAACATGAATAAAACTAAGAAAAACAACAATAATGCGCAAATAACATTGAATAGATAATTAAAATTTTTACATCAAAGCATTTGGTTGGTGAACTCCCAACAATAGAGGTTTTAGCTTCTCATTCCCATGAGAAGCTTACAATAATGGAGGTTAGGGCAAAGGAAGGGAAATCGATGGAAGGGAATGAGGTGAGTAGATAGCTTAATTGGTGTTAAATGATCCCTCCTTCATGCCTTAGCATAGCTCTTTGTTGTGTTTTTCAAGTGTAAAATGTCTCAATAAATAGAATGCCTCTTTTTTTTCCTCCATTTTGTCTTAAAACGTAGTCCAATGTCGTGGTGTGCCCTAAGCACGCCTCCAATTGTCCAACTGAATAAGCGACTACGTGCTAAGTGAGCTGGTCGCGCTAAGCGAGCCTTCGAGCTGGACTAGTCTGTCGCGCTAAGCAAGTAGCTGAATTCCATCTTCCATGCCCCTACATTAAATTCTACAAAAAATACAACAAATATTTTATAAATCAACTAGTTTAAGCATCCACTATATAAAAGTTCAAGAGAAACTAATTTCTATATTTTAATCAAAAAAAGAAGCATTAAAAAAAGAAAAAAATAAATAATTGTTAAATAATTTACATGTAACTTTACATATACTTAATAATTATCACTACTATCTCTTTTTTTTAAAAAATTTTTTTTGTCCTTCCTCATACATTGGAAAAAATTGAAGAGAAAAGTAATTGATTTATAATTTTTAGATAATAGAAACTAATTATTCCACAATGAAATATGTTGAATGCACATTCTACTTTTGAGATTTATGAGTGGAAAGAAAAGAGAAATAAAGAGAGAGAGAAAAAAGGATGAAAAATGTGCAATATAATATAATGAGAAATGAAGATAAAAATTAAAAAATAAAATAGAAAAGAAAGTAAAATACTACAACAATAATTCTTCTAAATACTATTATTTTACTTATATTTGTTTCATTATATTATTTATAAGGGTAGAACAGTATATTATTTCTATTTATTTTTGTCATCCCTACAGTGAAACAAAATATACTCTTGCCCTCTCTTGCTATCCATATTCAAACCAAATTAGCACCAATTCAGTCTTTCGTTAAACCAAACGCAGGGACAAATCAGCAGATGGATTGAGACAAAATGATACGAAAGCTATTACTCCTTCCGTTCTAAAATAAATTTAATCTAAAAGAAGCCCAGATTACATATATCAGCGACAAATTATGGATATAATGTAACTAATGATTTATTATTCTTTGAATCCATTGCATTCACTATATTCAGTCAATATATGTCCTCTACTAAAGGATAGGTGTTGGCAAGCAAAACAAAGATTTACATTGTTCTGGAGTTTGTTGATGGGGGAGAACTATTTGACAAAATATTAAGTCTGATTTACCTTATTACACACTTGCATACACATAAAATATATTCTTCTTACACTACATATTAGTCTTTTTATTTAGTTTTATCAATATTCTAAATCTTGCATCTGAGTATATACAATTCTTGGATTGCTTCTTTGATTTATAGGCTGCAAATGGGAGACTTAAAGAAGATGAAGCAAGAAATTATTTCCAGCTTATTAATGCTATTGATTACTGCCATAGTAGAGGCGTGTATCACAGAGATTTGAAGGTCTTTCAACTTCCTGATATCTTTTCTCCCCGGCACCATAACTTTTAAATTTAGATTGATAGGACTAATCAGGTTTCAATTATTTTATAGCCATCTTCCATGTATTTTGCAGCCTGAGAATCTTCTAGACTCGAATGGTGTCCTTAAAGTTTCAGATTTTGGTTTGAGTACATACTCACCGAAAGTAAGATGATTTCAGCCATACTGGATTGATACATGTTTCATGTTATTTGATTTTTGATTTAGACACTGCATTTGCCTAAGGTTAAAAGTTAGCTGATATAAAAAAAAAATCTTTAATCATTATAGCATCTCTCTAAAATTATTCGGGAATATCAGACAACTCAAAAATGAGAGTTTGTTTCTCTTTATACATCTCCTGATTTGTGTGTATATCATATTAGCTTGACAGTGTTACAAGGTTAATTTCATAGTCATCTGGACTTGATTTTGGATAGTATCTTAGATTCTATTTCATTTTTAAGTTTTCAAGTTTTGATATTACGATAACTATTTTGTTATAAAGCTCTTGGTGCTATGGAAACGTTTGATCTTACTTTTCACTTGAGTTATCTACTTTAGGGGCGATTTATTTGCATATAACCTTGGAAATCACATTTTTCAATTTCTTACATAATGCAGGAGGATGAACTGCTCCGCATTGCAGGTGGAACCCCAAATTATGTTGCTCCTGAGGTACCTACTTTAGGTCCTAGTCTTGACATGGTGAATGACATTGTAAATTACATTAATTTCTTGTCCTCAAACTTGCAATAAATGGTATCTTGTGAGCCATTTGGATGAGGTGCTTAACGATAGAGGTTATGTTGGTTCTACATCTGATATTTGGTCTTGGGGAGTCATTCTCTTTGTACTAATGGCTGGCTACTTGCCTTTTAATGAACCAAGTCATATGTCTCTGTACAAAAAGTAAGTTATTTTAGATTATCATTACCCATGAGAACAAAAAGTTGCTTTTTGTCATCACTTTTTATGGAAGTGAAAATCTATAAATACAATCATATTTCAGATTGGCAGGGCAGAATTCTCTTGTCCATCATGGTTTTCGACACAGCCAAAGAAACTGCTAAAACACATCCTTGACCCAAACTCTCTAACGGTGTGTTTTGAATGTTTGCTTGAATTATTGACCATTTCTACATGCTAATTCCCATTGGGCCTTACTATTGTATTTTTCTAATTCTATTTGTTGCTATTTGTTATACTTCTAATCCTGTAACTTACACTTATAGATCTTTTTTTTTTCCTTGCAGAGGATAAAAATTCCTGAGCTCTTAGAAGATGAATGGTTCAAAAAAGGATACAAGCCAACATCCGTCACTGAGGAAGATGATCTAAGTGTAGATGATGTACTCGTTGCTTTCAATGAGTCTAATGTACTAATTGTTAGGCAATATTTGTATTCAACTTCTTTCATCCGTCAGCAGGAAACTTTGTTGCTTATTCATTCACTTTGATTTGTAGGAAAATCTAGTGACAGATAGAAAAGAGAAACCCGTCTCCATGAATGCTTTTGAGCTCATTTCTAGGTCACAAAGTTTCAATCTTGACAGTTTGTTTTAGAAGCAAACGGTATGTGAAAATGATGTTGTGCTTTGACTATGTTAAGGTTTTCACGCACTTCTTAGTCCTTTCTATGTTTTATTTATATCTCAAGGCGTCAATTCCCACGGAAATTGACTTACCACCTGCAATAATTTGTGGACTACGATATTTGGAACAATAATTTTTTTAATCAGATTCAAATTCAAGGTAGTAGTTTGTTCATTTTGTCAAGGGGACAATAAAATGTTGATACTTATATTTGTTCCGAAATGGTTTATGCTTGGTTTCTCTGTTTTATTAAACTCAATACTGTAGGGTCAAGTAAAGCAAGAAACAAGTTTTACTTCTCAGGGCCGTGCAAATGAAATTATGTTTAAAATCGAGGAAGCAGTCAAGACACTGGGCTTTAATGTACACAAGCGAAATTATAAGGTAACAATGTATGATGTATCTCTTCAATTTTACTACGCATTGCACAATAGTCTGTATTGTTTATTTCCTAAGAGCTGTCTTTATTGTGACTTACTTTGTAATGTTGTAGAGGGTAGATTATTGTAACTTACAAAGATTTAAATACTGCAGATGAAGTTGCAAGGAGACAAAGAGTAGGAGGAAAGGTCACTTTTCAGTGGCTACTGAGGTACTGACCTTTTAGGATAATAGGCTTTTTTTTTCATGATCACATAATAAATTTTCTATCCCTTTTTTCTTGTCGCTAATTAAATAATGGCAACTCAATACAAAAATTGACTCTCCCTCTCAAAGTGGCAATAGCTTATTTAGTTTTGATGAGTTGTCAACATTCAATTAAGGAAATAGGAAATGGGACCAGCAAATGGGATAAAGTGTCTGAATCCATAGTCACAAGACCACAATTTGGTTGTGAAAATTTCCAATTTTCTTTACCTAAGTCATCTAATTTCCGAGATATTGGTCATTTACGGTCTGACATACTTGACATGACTTTGAATCTAGCTTACAAATGATTGGAATTTATATGACAAACAGGAGATTTGAATGCATGACACTTTTTTGCAACAATTATTTGATCAACTTGATGGAATCAAATAATGCATTGTCTTAAGGCAAGGACTTTTGCCTAACCATAGGATCTTGTCTCTATAATATCTAATAAAACGTGGAACATAAATTCCATGCATATGTATGTAAACTGAAGTCTTGTAATGAAAATTGACACTGTCAAAAGAACACATGATGTAATAGATTTTTGTTGGTTGTCTTTGGCTTCAGGTATTTGAAGTGGCGCCCTCCGTGCACATGGTGGAGCTGCGGAAGACGGGGTGATACATTGGAGTTTCATAAGGCATGTGAAAATTCCTAGTCTTTGCTTTTGATCCAGAAATACAAGAGTCATATTTGGAAATCTGCAATTCAGATTTAATTCATTTGGGTTTCTTACTACGAGCGACTTAGATCTTTTGCAAAGCCTTTTTCCTATCACTTTTCTCTGGTTGAATCTTTATTTGTAGTTTTGTTAACAAACGAAAATTACTAAGTTCTACTTCTTTTTCTGTTTGTTTTCTGTTAACAAATGAAAACTTGTTGAACGTTACCCCATCTTTGATTTATATGCAGTACTACAAAATATTCTCATCAGGGTTGCAAGACATAGTGTGGCATGATACTGAAGGAAAAAAAATGAAGAAATAAGGTATCACCTTCCTATATTTCCCCTTACCTATATGCTATGGAAGAGAACGTTTTGATCATGTAGTCAACAGCAACCTCCAGGGAAAACAATCATCATAGCCAGGGTTAGTGGGTTACGTCTTCAATGATTGGTTTAATTAATTCATAAGTCGGGTTATTGTTCTGTTTCTAGTGATATTCCCTTGTTGTAGTTCGCGGAATGCCCATGCTTTCCTAAATCTGGAACTTTGGAAATGTCTGGTTGGATGTTCGATATGTAAGAGAGAAAAATAGAGCCCACAAGGTTAAAGGGTATTGGTGCTTTATCTTTGACGTTGTATACTTAAAAAATTTCACTACCCTATCCCTAGTATAGACGTAGTATATAAATGGGGAAAATAGTATATAAGTAGGTAGGCATTGGAGTGTGGTATAATATTTGCACTTAGGGTGTGTTTGTTTGTAGAGAAAAAAAGTGAAAAATATTTGTAATTATTTTAATTTAAAATTTTCATTTCAATTTTTTATTATTATTTTCACTGTACGGAACTAATCCTTACATCTCGATTCTCTCGCGGTTCTTTTTTTTAAGATACCGGTTAAGTTTTTCGAAATTCTAACCATAAATATATTGTTTAATTATAAATTACATAAAATAAAATAAAAATTTTAAATTTTAAATTACATTTGGTGTATTTACTTTTGTATTCAACCTGATCATTGTCCATAACATTTACACATTTACGACAAAAACATAGGTGTTAGGGTTGACTCTTTTTTAAGTGTTTAGGTGAGTATTTATAAACTTAAATTTGCATGATTGATTGATCGCTAAAATTAATTGTTGATAAAATTAGTTTTAAAGTAAAATATGTTTTAAAAAAACTATCTCAATCAATTTTGTAAAACAAAGTCAAAATATAAATTTAATCATTGTATTTCACATTACTTTTTATTTTTATTTGTATTTTAACCCCTATAAGAAAACACACACGTTGCACACATATATGACAACAATTTTTTTTAGGCATCAAGATATATGACAAGAACTCATGATATGCTATGTAAAATATTTCAAATAATTTTTTTACTAGTAAAATTTTTTATTAGATTGTTGGATAAATATACTTTTTTTAAAATAATTGTTTAGTAGTTTCTAGTGTTTTTAAATGATATTTGAAGTAATATTTTTAAAATGTTAATTTTTAGTTTTTTAATATTTTTTTCATTTTATCCTTAATATATTTATTAAGTTTTCTAATTATCTCTTTTAAATAAATTACGATTTTTTTATTATTTTATGTCATTTTTCACTTTTCAACTACCTTAACAACTAGTTTTATCAGACATTTAATTTATGTTTGACAAGGTATTTTAGTTATTTTGTAGCTTTTTTTACTAGTCGAAAAACTTGTTTGATTGTTCGGTAAACAAATTTTTTTAGTAATTTTTAACATTTTTTGAACGGTTACTTGAAAAATCATTTTTTGAAAACACTAGCTTCTAACTTCTAATTTTTTATATTTTCTTTCATTTTCATCTTCAATATATTTATCCTATTTCTTTATTACTTTTGCTAAATCAATTATGATTATATTATTTTTCAGTTATTTTACACTTTTCAGTTATTTCAATCGTTAATTTTACAAAATACTTATACTCAGTGTTATAAAAACCGATCCGGACCAACCGGTCAAACCAGGACCCAGTGGTCTAACCGAGCTAGTTCCACTTTCGACCGGTTATGCAATTAACCCAGGTTGACCCGATCAAACCTAATCGGGTCGGTCAATGGATCCTGGTTGGATTGATCCGACCTGGTCAATTTTTAAAAAAATTGATTTTTTCCAAAAAAAAAAATGTTTTGTTTTAAGAAAATTGGATTTTTTTTTAAATTTGGATTTTGGATTATGGATAAACTTTTCTTATTCAAATAATGTTAGTTACATACTTACTTATAATAGATACATGTATAATTTTGAATTTTTAATATATACCAGATCAAATCAGACCAATTAGTGACCTATCGGTTGGACCACTAACTTATTACTTCGATCGGGTCAATGATCGGACCGAATTTCACAATTATTCTTATAATATAATAAGTTATTTTTTCAACTTTTTCTTACAAGCTTTCAGATAGTTTTTATCTTTTTATATTTTTTTTCCATTTTTATCCTCAATACAATTTTCAATTTTTTGATTTGTTTTTAAATAAATCATAATTTTATTATTTTTTGTTATTTTATACTTTTTTGTTATTTTAACAACTAATTTTAACAAATATTTATAATTTAATAAGTTAAATTTTCAATTTTTAGCTTTTAGCTACTAGGTAGCTTTTTAACTTCTATTTAATTTTTCAGCTACTTTTATCAAACAAAGTCTTAAATAATTGTTAACATATTAGGGGGAAAAACTTAAATTGTAAACATAAATTAGTTTTGACAATAAAGAATGTTAGAAGCGAAATAATAATTGTTTTCAAAACATCATTAACAACAGCAACATTTAATGTTGCTGGAAAACTTTTTGCAACAAGTTTTTTCGTTGGCATAAGTACTTTACACAACAATTTTTGAAATTTTCCAATGATAAATGTTGTTGTAGAAAACCTTTTAATCTTGTAGTGATAAAAAAGAGTTTTAAAATAATTAAATTTGAGAATCGAAAATTTAAATTCTTCCTTGTAAATAATTTAATATAAAAAGAAATCTTAATGAAAAATAAAATTTGAAATATTTAATAGTTTATATTAATTTCCTTGAAAAATATAAGCCTTAAATAAAAACAAACTAACTGTTCTTTTTTAATCAGCGAAGATAAAATAATTGTATTAATATGTGTAGGACCCATAGGCTATCCAAAGCTATATATAAAAGATCCTAAACATGTAAAAAAAAAAAAAATCCAACCACCTTCAAAGGTTACCAAATGTTAAAAGACATAACATTAATCTAAAGTAAACAAGGATGATCTACAATTAAAACCCACCCATCACAGTCACATAAATATCATGCGACTTTGCAACACCAATCAAGCCATCAAGTATAAAAACTCTGACCATGTAACTCCTATGGTAACTATCATGCGTGAAACCATTCCAACACTATATCTCAACCCAAAAAGAGAGTATCAAAAGCACAAGAAGATATGCATCAGAGTTCTCCAGAGACCGCCCAAGTGATTGGTTCAAATACAAATATACCTTCTCCTGCTACTTGCATGCCCACCGAGACATTATAGTTAATATGCCAATCAAAATATCAAAACGTGTTGTTCCTCGGGGGAGATATCCTACAAGACCTCTTCATCCAGAGCAATTGAAACCCGGACACGCAGCATAAAAAATTATTTGCTTAAGACAGAGGCCAGTATTTATCTGCCACTGCTAAAAACAAACTACGTGTTACAAAAAAGAGTGTATAATAAGATCTCTTTTCATTCGAAAATAAAAGACTGAAGTTTATCATATACAAATTGTTTTTCCTTACCATCTAGAGGTTTTGGAAATATGAAATTTTCTTTAGAATTAATAAGTTTGATAAAAAAAAACGTTTTGTATTTCTATCTTTAATTTTAAAAACATCAGTTTATTTTTATTTTCAAACGTTTATACATTGTAAAAACAAAAAAAAAAAAAAAATAAGAAGCAAAGTGCAACTCAGGTACATTTTAATATTTAAACATGTAATTTTTTTTTCCAAAACAAATGACTTAAGTTTTCTCATTTCCCGTTTACCTAGAGTGCAACTCTTTATGTAAGGTGGGTTCAAGATTAAGTTTGCACGTCACTTAATTGGTTAAAACCAGGCGTGACCCACCCCGTGATTATCATTGCCATTATTTTCAAATAAATTGATGATTGAATTAGTTTCTAGTTGGAGAAGCATGACTTAATATGAAGTGTATGTCACATTGTGATTTGTGACTGCGTACACATAACGGAATGGGAATGGGACCCAAAAGTTTTAATCTTACTTGCTAACTGAGTACATAAATCCAGTGCCGTATACTTATATGGCTCTGTGACTGTTCTCATTTGTTATGGGGGGACCATTATCAAGTTGCGGAATTCAAAGGGTCCTACGCTTCTGGTGTCTCGTGGTGGAATCAAGCCACGGCTCCTCCAACTCCAAGGATAAGTTCTTTTCGTCCCTTTAGTTGACACTCGCCGGACTCAATTCCTTCTGATATTTTCATGGCCATTCATCAATTTCAAATCTTGCAGTTCGTTCTTTTAGCATTATAGTCAAACTAACTAGAGATTTTGTATCACCAAAGCAAAATGGAATAGAATCTCTCGTATGATCAAAGCCTAATACACTTTATTTCAGTATTTGATGCCCCACAATTAAGTTAAATTTTACTTACTATGTTCTTTTTGAAGTGTCACGTAAGGCTATAATACAGGAACTAAAAACTATACTTGAAAAGGATCGAAAATAATACTTCATTGTTCTTCAAGTAAGGTGTGAGTTGAAAAAAAAAGTAGAACCATCTTATTTAGTTGGTCCTGTACGTATGAAATGTTCATCGAAGTATCATCATATCAAAATAGGGGCCCGAAACATCTGTTTGGCGAGATCCTGTACAATACAATGCCATCACAAACAGCAGTAAATGACCGTGAAACGTCCCCTCCACGTACCTTTGCAAAATAGTGACCAAGTCAAGACTTCACCCATCTCTCACATGCTAAATCCTACTGCAGCATTTTATTTGAAGCCTTGCAATTAAGTTAAAGTTTACTTCATAGTTCATTAAGTGTGAGTGATTTGATAATTGAAAAAGAAGAATGGACTAATGTATTGTAATAGATTCAAGATTTATTACATCTGTACTTGTAATTTACATTAAGGGATGTGTGATCATTTGATGTCCTGCATGATAATGTGTTGTAATAGATTCAAAATTTCTTACATCATCTGTGCTTGTAATTTTAAAAAAAATGTGAATAGGTAAAAAAAATCATAAATGGTTATCAATTTTATTGGTGATTATGGATGAACAAGTAAGGTTTGGTCGTTAATTAGACATTTAAAAAAGGGAGGAAAAGACACCGCTTTTTACACTCCGTTGACCACCGCAAATTTTCTTCTTTGTGGTCAACCAAATTCAAAACGTTAAAACAGTTGAACAAGGTCGGTGAGCTACATGCGCCATACTTATATGGCTGTAACATGTAACCCACGTGTTGTTTGGGATGATCTTGAAAAGGATAAGGATTTGCATGAAACATTATTAAATTATAAAGACTCAAAGGAATCAGCAATATCCAACGAGTACTGTACTAAATGATCGGTAGCCGTAATATTGGGGCCAATTCTATTACGACATGGAGCAAATGTAATTGCAGTCATCGTGTGTAAGAAATTATAACCACAAAATATAACTTGGTAAAATTAAACTAATAAACATCAACAACGTAACTATTTTATTAATGTCCTGTTATCTTCCACTTCTATATAAGGTTATGATACTCAAAAGTCTATATAGCTTTATGAAAATTTTATAGATTCAACTCATAGATTTATAGGAGTTTATTTCATATAATAATAATAGTAATAAAATATTTATAGATAATATACTAGTTAAATATTTTCATAATATAATAAATAAAATTATAAATTATAAATTTCACAATACTTTAATAATTAAGTCTAATAATGTATTACTATTAGATAATAAGTTAACTTATGGATGTGATAATAGTGGTAGAACATTCATATCGAAGATTTAACGTTATTGAAAAATAAGGATTTAATGTTGTTAGATATAAGAGTTTTTTATAAAGTAACAACATATCAAATGAAAACATACTAAACTCAAAACGCATATAAAACAATTTAAAATGACCTTGCATTTTGGTATAATTTTTTTATTTTATTGACTTGTTGGTAAACTTGAGATTTTATTGTGTCTAACTAGAGTCTCTTAAATCTACCTAGCTTAAAATCTACTGGAAAAAAAATTACACACTAGTCAACTCACATAAAATAATTGAATTTGTAAACTCATAAGACTTCGGAAGTTAACTTGAGAATTTGTATTACAAAATTTTACAGTTAGGGGCTGTTTATGTCATTTTAATTTCAATTTGTTGGCCTAAACCACTTTTCCACCAACTTAGATAGACATGGCTCAGTTCAACATATCCAATTGCACATACAGCTTTTTAATATAAAAAAGTCACACAGTTTCTGAATCCCACCGTCCATCACCAAACTTATAACTCGCATTTCTGGCTTCAGCCCAACCTGTTGAATAGTTTAGATCAGCTACTCACATTTCCAATCTATTACGGTTCCCCAACTATCTCTAGCCTGTTGTCGTTTATTGTTATAGGATGCATGATTGAATTACATTCTTTTAGAGGAAAAACGTGAAAAACAGAGAAATTGTCTAGGCCAGCGAACAGTTCCGTATCTTAATTTTGTAGTCCGTATGAAAAGACGATGAGCTTAATTGAAAAACAAAGAAATTGTTTTAATTTTTTAAATGGTGTTGAGCTTTTGACAAGTTAGCAAAATACAATTAATTGTGCCTTGACAACCAGCCACCAACAACCACCAGCCTTCCATCAATTTTTCCCAAATTTCCCCATCTCCCTTTTTCATTTAGTTGGCTGCTACCATATATGCCCTCAAAATAGAGACCAATTTCTTCTTTTCTTTTGTTTTCTTTTTCTTGTTTAGGTTTTACATTTGCGTGCCTGTAGCCCAACTTTGTTTAAAATGCATACGTTAAATAATGAGAAAGGGCAAAGCAAACAAACACGTGATGACACTCCTGCTATTGCTTATTAAGAGAGAATATCTTACAAAGTCAAATCGGTCTATCCACTTAGATTACGCTATAGTAGTTGTTACGGATAAGCCCATTCAAATATTTAAACTTGACAACCACCAAAAGATAGAAGATAAAACAGAAGATATAATCATAACCAATGTTGTTCATATATCAGATAATCTGAATATCTTTATACAAGATAATGGGCCTCAACAATATCTTCCCAGGGTCTAGGTATTCTGCTATAAATATAGCTTTATTCATGGTGAAAGGTACACAACAATTCTGACTCTCTCTTTTCCATTCACACTGCACACACAGCACACCACTTGTGTTGTTTCCGGCAGTGATCATCTTCCTGGGGGTGCTTCATCTTCATAGGCATCTTCAGAGAGGGAGAGTTTGATCCCATAGCAAATCCCAGCAAACCCTGCTGGGTACATTCTGTTTCTTGTAAACGGAACAGTGGCGCCGTCTGTGGGAACGATAAATTTCGAATCCCACCAATTCACAATGGTCAACACCAGAAGCCATCAGATCGCTGGACACGACGCACCACCACCCCAGAACACGAATTTGGAGAACGTAATGGCAGATGATGTGATATCCCGCACTGCTTCCTCTCCAGCGGTACCACTAAATCGCACACCACCAGCTCGTCCTACACCCACAAACGCCGAGGTAGAATTAGACAACAATCAACGTTTTATACATAATGCGTTGAGCTCTATTCTATCTCGGCTAGAAAACCTGGAGAAACGATATGAGCTACAACGACAGGAGAACGCTCGAAATTCATCTAAACAGCCGAGTAATCCCAATACTGGACGACCAACGACAACACACGACGAGCAACCAAATTCAGAAAGAAGGCATGAAACCAATAACTCGGCACCTACAGCCGACATCAGCAATCACAAAACAGCCAGTCAATCCGAACGAGTCAGACCTAATGAAAGACTTCGGCCCGTTTTGTCAGACGCTATGGTCAACAGATCGGCCAAGAATATTACACGTCGGCCCAGACCAGACGATGAATCGTATCAAAGGAAATACCGCCGAGGTCACCAGAACAACAGTCCATTCGTCGATGAAATAGTAGAAGCTCACTTCTCAGAAGATTTCGACAGTTCCTTTTTATCCAAGTATGATGGGAGCCAAGACCCTCGGGTACATATAGACGAGTTCGACATGCAAATGTGTGTCCGAGGTATTGACGAACCTGTAATTTCTCGAATTTTTGCCACCACGTTAACTGGAGCTGCTCAAGCTTGGTTTCATACGTTGCCACCGCAATCGATCCGAAATTTTGAAGATTTCGGACGAAGGTTCTTGTTGAATTTTGCGACAAGTAAAAAGCAGCCCAAGTCCCAGTTCATATTGGGAAAAATATGTCAGCAACATGGAGAAACATTACAGAGCTATTTGGACCGATTCAAAGAAGCCGCTTTGCAAGTACGAGGTTTGGAAGAAAAGGTCCACGTGCACCTTATTTCAGCTGGACTTAATGGATCATCCCGTCTCGCCAAATCTATTTATAAAGATCCAGTAGAAACTTTAAATGAATTTATGGTTCGTTCCAAAAAATATTTGGAATTGGAACAGATGGAGATAGCCAACTCGGCCCCAAGGGGAAGTAAGAAATCGACATCGCCGAGAAACCGACATCGTGAGAATACACAGCTCAATCGACAACCTTCAAATTTTCACGCTAACCGACCTCCAAGAAAATTTCAGGACTCGAATGTCAGACCCAAAAATTTCGAGTGGAAATTTGACAAATACGCTCCATTGAACGCTCCGCGAGCTCAGATATGGAAGGAAGTTGCATTTACAGAAATGAGGAAAGTAGAACGTCCTCGACCGATCATAAAAAAGGAGGGGTTAGATTATTCCCGGTATTGCGATTTCCATAAGGGACCAGGTCATACGACTGACCAGTGCCGGGAACTCCGCGATGCGATTGAACAATTCATCCGTGAAGGTAAACTTCGGCAATATGTTATTCGGACCCAAGGACACCAAGGAAAAAGAAAAAGCCAGCAGGAGAATAAAGACCGGGATGAGAAGAAAACCAAAAAGGACGACTTCCCAGAACCCGAATTCGAGTGTAATGTGATTTCGGGAGGCATGGGGGGTGGAGGTGACACCGCCGGTCAGCGAAAGAAATATCTCAAAGAAGTCATGTCGATAAGAGATCAACCCAGATTCAAAGAGAGCAGAAAATCTGCAACTCCGCTAATCTATTTCACAAAGGACGACATGAAAGGTGTGATACCCGGACACGAAGACGGTCTTGTTATAACCGGGACCGTGGCAAATTTTCGAGTTAAAAGAATATTTGTTGATAATGGCAGCTCAGCCGATATTCTCAATTTAAGTGCATTTAAAAAGATGAATCTAAGTGAAGACGATTTGAAACCGTGTCAGACTATGTTAATCGGTTTCAATGGAGGAGGCACCGGTCTAAAAGGCGCGATTGACCTCCAGCTCACGTTGGGAACAAAAGAAGGATTTCGAACTGGCCGAGTCACATTTACTGTAGGTGAGTTTAGTTCACCATACAATATCATATTAGGCAGACCAACACTTCATAAATGGGATATATTAATGTCTACCAAGCACCAGAAGATGAAAATGATTGGACATCTTGGCCGAGTTATCACCATTTGTGGTGACCAGAAGGAGTCCAGACAATGTTATTTCAATACAATCCGAGAAATCGAAGGAGCCCCATCTTCTCCGCCTCGGATTCGACGGGGAGATCCCTCGGACCAAAAGATGGAGAGATCGGCATCCCGCAAACCAGTCAATCTTGTGGAATTGGATATACGAGGAGTGGAAGAGTGGCGACCGGAACCAGCAGACGAATTGGAAGATGTTCAGATCGGAGGATCCCCGGAGCAAGTTACAAAAATCGGTGCACAGAGTAATCAAGAAACCAAGAACAAGCTAATTCAATGCCTTACAGAAAACCAGGACGTGTTCGCTTGGAAAGCATCAGAAATTCCAGGAATCGATCCCACATTCTGTTGTCATAAATTAGCTATGTACCCGAACTCCAAACCAGTGGCACAGAAAAATAGGAAGCTCGGCCCGGAAAGGAGACAGGCATTAGAGAAACACATCAAAGAATTGCTAGAGGCCGGATTCATAAAAGAAATTCAATACACCACTTGGCTTTCTAATGTGGTTATGGTGAAGAAGTCTAATGGGAAATGACGAGTCTGTGTTGATTACACAGATTTGAACAAGTTCTGTCCAAAGGATTCCTATCCAATGCCGAGCATTGACCAGCTAGTAGATAATTCCGCTGGTTTCCAGTCGTTATCTTTCATGGACGCTTATTCCGGATATAATCAGATACCGATGTACCCGGGTGATCGAGAAAAAACAGCTTTCCGAGGTACTGAAGCAAATTACTATTATGAGGTAATGCCATTCGGATTGAAAAATGCAGGAGCCACTTATCAGCGAATGATGAACAAAGTCTTCACCGATCAACTTGGACGCAACATCGAAGTCTACATAGACGACATGATTGTTAAAACAGGTGAAGGAGATCATATCCAAGATCTGGAGGAAACATTTTGTAAACTAAGACAGCACAGTATTCGTTTGAATCCTCTAAAATGCGCTTTCGGAGTGAAGGCCGGGAAATTCTTAGGATTTATGTTAACACACCGAGGAATAGAGGCAAACCCGGATAAATGCAAAGCCATACTCGACATGCAATTCCCTACTGATAAACGGGAAATCCAACAATTAACAGGAAGAATGGCGGCCTTGACTCGGTTCCTTCCAAAAGCCGCTGAAAAGGCCCTACCATTCTTCAAGCTATTAAAAAAGGAAGCCCAGATAGGGTGGAATCAGGCATGCGTGGAAGCATTTCAGGAAATCAAAAGATGTTTGGCTTCACCCCCAGTCCTCTCGAAGCCAGAGCATGGAGAGATTCTCATCCTGTACCTCGCAGTAGGGGAAGAAGCTATAAGCGCAGTTTTGGTCCGAGAAGTGGATAAGTGTCAGCTGCCGATCTACTTTGTAAGCCGAGCTCTAAAGAACTCGGAGCTGCGTTATCAGAAGCTTGAGAAGGTAGCTTTCGCCTTACTTACCACGGCCAAAAGACTTCGTCCATATTTCCAAAGCCACACCATAGTGGTAAGAACAAATCAGCCTATCCGACAGGTATTACACAAGCCGGACTTAGCTGGAAGGATGATGAATTGGGCCATCCAGTTATCTGAGTTTGACATCAAGTATGAAGCTCGCAATGCAATCAAATCTCAAGCTTTGGCCGATTTCATAGTAGAATTGACCCCGGTATTTTCCTCCGAGCTGAAAAGCAATGTGTGGAAAGTATATGTTGATGGGTCATCCAATTCTAAGGGAAGCGGAGCCGGGATTATTGTTGAAAGTCCCGAGGGAGTATCATTCGAACAATCATTGTAGCTCAAATTTCCGACATCGAACAATCAAGCGGAATATGAAGCACTGATCGCCGGGTTAAACCAGGTCAAAGAACAGGGAGCTCAAAAAGTGAATGTCTTCACAGATTCAAAATTAGTCTCAGCACAAATCGAAGGGCAGTATCAAACCAAGGGCCCCCTGTTAGCAAAGTATCTTGCTAAAGTCAAAGAGATAATAGCTGAATTTGACGATGTTTCTGTAGCCCATATTCCAAGAGAAGAAAATACCCGAGCTGACATATTATCAAAGCTAGCAAGCACGAAAGGAACAGGTAGTCAGAGAACCGTTATCCAACAGGAACTTGCACAACCTGCATGCATTATGGTAGTTTTAATAGCCGAAGATTGGCGGAAACCAATCATAAACTATTTGGAACAAGGGATAGTATCAGATGACAAGATAGAAGCAAAAAAGTTAATCCGAGATGCTTCAATGTATACAATTATCGATGACGAGCTATACCGACGGGGCCTCCACACTCCATTACTATTATGCCTAAGCTCTGACCAAACTGAATATGTACTTACCGAGATACACGAAGGTATTAATGGCCAGCACATGGGAGCAAAGGCTTTGGCATTAAAAGCCCTTCGGGCCGGGTACTTTTGGCCAACGATGCAAGCAGACGCAGCCGAGCATGTAAAGAAATGTGATACGTGCCAAAAACATGCACGTATATTATGGATTCCCCCCATCCGAGCTAAAATCAATCACAGCTCCATGGCCTTTCTTCAAATGGGGGATGGACCTCTTAGGACCATTCAGAGCAACGGAAGGCCAGATGAAATGGCTAATAGTAGCCGTGGATTATTTTACTAAATGGATTGAGGCCGAACCTTTGGCTACCATCACTTCCGCCCGTGTCCAAAAGTTCGTGGAACGCAGTATCATAGCAAGATTTGGAATCCCGGCAGAGATAGTCACTGACAATGGAACGCAATTTACAGATAAGAAATTCCAAGAAATGATGACCGGACTCCACATAAAACACCATTTCGCATCAGTAGAGCACCCACAGTCCAACGGTCAAGCAGAAGCAGCAAACAAAGTCATCCTGGACGGGTTGAAGAAACGAATGCAAGAGGCTGGCCCGAATTGGGTTGAGCAGCTCTATTATGTTTTATGGGCATACAGAACCACGGCTCAAACATCTACTCAGGAGACTCCATTCAAGATGACTTATGGTTGCGAGGCCATGATACCTGTAGAAATCGGTCAACCATCTTGGAGGAGGCAGAAGGCACATACGGACAATGATAAGGCACTAGCTGCCGAGTTAGATATGATAGAAGAAATCCGAACTGCAGCACATCGCAGAGATTTACACATGAAGAGCATCTCGGCTCAAAAATTTAATAAAAGGGTGAAACCAAGATCCTTTGAGAAAAACGATCTCATACTACGACGTGCGGACATCGGCAACAAAAATGCCCAGGAAGGCAAGTTAGCACCCAATTGGGAAGGACCATATCGGGTCACCCAAAACTTGGGACAAGGAGCCTACGTTCTAGAGACTTTGGAAGGCAAGGAGATCAAACGCACGTGGAATGCCGACAAGCTAAAGAGATACTATAGCTAAAACCACGGCAAGAAGTCCGAGATTACGAAAATCGTGATCTATGCATATAAAAACTTCTCCAGTCAAATAAGCCGAGGAATATAAAATCCGGCACGAG
>CM023959.1:30597706-30630490 GCA_013407115.1 Glycine latifolia | reverse complement strand
TTTTTCATGTATTCACGAGTTTCTCATTGGTTAAATAAGCCGAGGAATGTAAACCCGGCATAAAATTTCCATTGATACCACGAATTTTTCATGTATTCACGAGTTTCTCATTGGTTAAATAAGCCGAGGAATGTAAACCCGGCATAAAATTTCCATTGATACCACGAATTTTTCAGATAATTCACGAGTTTCTCATTGGACAGACAAGCCGAGGAATATGAACCCGGCATAGTTTTCCATTGATACCACGAATTTTAACAATCTTCGAAGAATAAATAAAATCCTACGACGGAATTGTGCACAATTTTTAGAGCCTAGTCGCTATTATGTATTAATTCGGAATTGATCAATCCGACGTAATTAATCATGGATAAATCATCGAGTATATCCAAAGAATTATATCCTTAAATTATTACGAAATACATCACGTAGTTGCTAGGACAGGAACTCGTGTCTAAAAAATTTTATAGCCGGCCATTGGAGCCATAACGATATCCGAGTAAGCATATTCAAAGCAGAATATATAGTGCATTAGATAAATTGTTCAAACGCTGAAGTAAAGAATAAAAAACAATTCATTACAAAACAAACCGGCATTCCGGCCCTTCAATTATGCTCATCTAGAAGCTGTCGCCACAGGGTTTTCAATTGGAGATGCGTCCTCGGAATCAGCATGAATAAACTTGCCATCTTCAATGTACGCTCGACAATCGGCTTCCTTCAAATTCAGAACCACTCCTGGGTTCAAGAACTGGACTTGCTCTATAGCATTTGCAAAGGCATCTTCGGCAACCGTTCCCAAAGTCTCCTGGAAATCGGCTGCTTCCTGTTTGGCGAGATTTACCTCATGCTGGGTCTTCTCTTGAAGAACCCTCAAAGTGGCAAGTTCCTGGTCCAAAGAAGATGCCTCTGCCCGAGCTTTAGTGGCTTCGCTTATAGCATCATCCATAGCAATTTTGGAAAGCTCGGCATTTTTGCTTACCACTTCAAGATCATTTCGAAGAGACCGGACCTCTTCATTCACAATTATCAACTCTTGATGGGAGTTGGCAAGCTCCTCTTTCAGGTTCCGGTTCTCTTCAACTAGCCTGTGGTTCTCTTCAGACAACTGTTGGTTATCATTCTTCAACTTGAAACCTTCATTCCTAACCTTGTTATACCGAGCATTTAGGGATACCAAGCTCGGTACTAGAGTAGCACTCTTGAAAGCATGAAGGTGAAGTTGGTCAAGCTCCCGGAGGTCGTCATTGGAAAAAGGGGTTCCATCATAAAATCGTCTGGGGGCCTTGGTATAAGGGAAAAGGTCCTCAATACCTTTTTCCCAAAGGCACCCTGGCGTAAGCAAGGAAGCCCCGGCAGCAACAGAAGGAACATCGGAAGCGGCCGAGGTAATCTCGGGAACAATAACAGAGGTAGGAGGATCCAATGTTAGATCCACAGGCACGATAGGAGAGGTAGCCTGCGTGTTTTGGATGACCTGCCCAACAGCGACGACTTCCTCAACAGGACCTATCGGAATCGCAGTTGGAGGATCGCTAGAAGTCGGCACCGTAACTCGGCGTTTCTTGCTTTTGGGCATTTTGTGAACATAAGCACCCCGACGATCTGCAGTCTTCTCGGCGGTAGCTTTTTTCGAACGCCGAGGGTTCAGATCGGCAGTGGGATCCTCCATATCGGCCGCTGAAAGACAAATAATCATGTTATTAAAAGTTGAAAATAAAAATCTTGAAAATTTTTATACGTAACCTTGAGCTTCCTGATGCATCTGAATTTGGATGAGGGCCGAGGCCTCAGGATCAGAGAGGTCAGACTCCTCAACTCGGTAGAAGGATGGAGGATTGGAATAATGATCTTTGGTCCAGTAAAGTGGAAACTTCCACTCAACGCCAGAAGCTTCTGGACCTTGGAGAAAAAATGGTTGTTTGCCGATTTCGGCCGTAACTTTGAAGAAATTTCTTTTGAAATTTTTAAAAGAGTCGGTAAAAATTGGAAACAAGCGACGACCAGGCCGACTTCGAAGTGAAGTCCAACCTTTTTGACACGATTTCTCCCCGCCAGTACGTCCGGCTTGAACAGTAAAAAAGTAAAGGAAAAGAGGAACGGTGCATGGTATTTGCAGTTCCTCACATAAGTCCTCAAAAGATTTAACAAAAGCCCAACTATTGGGATGTAGTTAAGAAGGGGCCAGATGAAGAGAACCTAATAATCGCATCTCGAAATCCGATAAAGGAAATCGGATACCAAGCCGGGTAACCACATCTTTACAAAAGAAGAAATAATTAGGTTTTCCTTCCCCAACATGCGAACAAATGGGCTCATCCGGGGAAGGGGGACAAATCGAAAACCCGTCCTGATTACCTATGGGGAGAGCCGATATACTCCCCGGGGTCAAAATAGAAGAAGTACGAAGTACTTCATAGGTAACCCATGGATACTTAGCAACTAAGGAAGGAGGAGGAAGGTTGGATTGAGATCCTGCTGACTGCGACTCGTCTACCATTTCCACGGAAGGAATATCCATAATGACCTATGACAAAATAAAAGAAAAGGTTAGTAAAAGTACCTGGTGGAAGACGAAGAGGTGAAGAGATGGCCGAGACCGAACTTGTGTGAGAGATCGGCCTATCAATATCGGTGTTCGGTAAAGATGTCTTGAGAACTCTAGTAGAGATAGAGACTCGGATTGGGTTATGCCGACACGCGTCAAGCACGCTCTCGGCTCGTTTATCTTGGTGAACACTGGCGAAATACATAAAATCATCTAGGCACTGGGAACAAGGTTCAAATCGAGTCTCAAAATGTCCAAGATTATTGTCTTTCCTAATCAAGTCAGAAGAAACAACACTAACAATGTTGGAAGGGGAAGAAACATCAGAGGATGTTTTAAATTTAACTGAAGGTGCATTGTTTTTCTGGGAAGAAGATGAACCTACTTTAGGAGGATTACAAGGTCTTGGAAGTGTGGTTTTGGGGGTACTAGAACCTGACGTTCGTAACAAATCCTTCTTCTTTTCTTCATCAGAAACTGGGATACCCCAAAGCCAAAATGCAGTTTTGGGAGGAACATGGTGGCGCACGAAGGCTTCTTCTTTAGGGGTAATTCCCATCATCAAAGGAGGTACAAAGAAGAGTCCTAATGCGATATGAGAAAGAAAGGAAAGCCACTGAGATACTCAGGGATAACCCTAATGCAAAACGCTAAGGAAAAGAATAGGGAAAAGGAAAGGAGGACGAACAGATTCAAGTATTCAGACTCGAGGGATAAAGAAGACCGAAATCCCAAATAAGGATGGAAGAAAAATGAATACCAGTGGAATAAAAGAGAATGAACTGAAATTAAAAGAACAAAAGAAAGATGAAGTAAATACCTGAAAAACTTCGAGGGGATTAACTTCAAAGGATGCTGAGAGAGAAAATAAGAAATGGGCAATAAGCAAATGTCTCGAAGATGTCAAAGGAACGAGGGGAGAGAAAATAGAAGAAGTAAAAGGAAGCTGAAACAGTGGTAACCGCCAAAATCAAGGGAAAAACCTCCCACGAAACGTTTCAAAAACGTGGTCTGCAAGATATGGTTCGACACAGGGGCATTACTGATATTTCACAACCCATACAAGGGGCAAATCAGGAAAATAATTCCAGACTCATGATGAAAGCGTGATAAACAGAAACGGCGCATTAAATGCTTAGTAATAAAATGTCGCCCAAGGAGAGGTGAAAAGACAACCTCTCGTCTTTTCAAATGGTTTTAGAACAGACTAGACAGCCAAGTCTTTATGGAACGAGTATATCTCGGCCTTCTAAAAGAACTTGGAAAGGAAACGCTCAAATTACATGGTTTGGATATCAGATCACATTGATAGATCCCGGCTTGGGAACAGGCAACAACATTTCGGCAAAAGATAAGTAGAATCAAACTCGGCAAAGATATCTACTGGAAATTTCTTATTCCGAAATGGAATTAATTTAGATCGGCTTGAGACTTCAACAAATTACTTACGACGGTAGAAACCTTGGATTCAATACAGTTCGGACCTATCCAGTTAATACACCCCAGTCATCCAGAGTGCTAGATAACCGGGCTGTGGGGCATCTGTTACGGATAGGCCCATTCAAATATTTAAACTTGACAACCACCAAAAGATAGAAGATAAAACAGAAGATATAATCATAACCAATGTTGTTCATATATCAGATAATCTGAATATCTTTATACAAGATAATGGGCCTCAACAATATCTTCCCAGGGTCCAGGTATTCTGCTATAAATATAGCTTTATTCATGGTGAAAGGTACACAACAATTCTGACTCTCTCTTTTCCATTCACACTGCACACACAGCACACCACTTGTGTTGTTTCCGGCAGTGATCATCTTCCTGGGGGTGCTTCATCTCCATAGGCATCTTCAGAGAGGGAGAGTTTGATCCCGTAGCAAATCCCAGCAAATCCTGCTGGGTACATTCTGTTTCTCGTAAACGGAACAGTAGTATTAAAAAACATTTATGAGCAAAACCCAGGGTAAATCACCTGCACACGATATATTCGTTTTAAAAGAGAGTTTGGTTTTCGTAAAGTAGTTGAGCTATATTATCTAACCCTTTCCGAAACAACCAAGATTAATTAACAAAAGTAACGACAGTCAATATATCTTTCTTGCGGTGAATGTGTGTTGGGCGTGAAGGAAAGGCCAAACTAGCAATAGCAATAGCAATTGCATGTTAGTTGCTCCCATTTCAGTTTCAGCATTCGATTTTGTCTTTTTCCCTAGAATGCAATTATGGTTTAGCTTCCTCCAAACGCGAGTGACTGCTTTATAAGGCAACGAAAACCCACCTCTTCCACAAACAAATCTCTAGAATACTAGAACCCCCTCCCACACACCCAAACACGTTCTAGAGAGAGGGACATAACAATGGGTCGCAATAGCATAGACATGGACAGGGAGAGATTAACGGCGGAGATGGACTTCAAGGACTCATCCTCTGCCGTTATCAGAATCCGACGCCGTCTGCCGGATTTTCTTCAGTCGGTGAAGCTCAAGTACGTGAAGTTGGGATTGGGATACGGTTACTCATACTCATGCAACGCAGCCAGCATTGTGATGCTAGCCATCACCCTCCCTCTCTTGTTCTCTCTCACCCGTAGTCTAAAACTCTGCTCCCACCACCAGCTTGACGCCGAAACCGTGGCGGCGGCGGCGGCGCTCCTTTCCCTGGGCGCTCTGTACCGGTGGAAGCGGTCCCCGGCGGTGTACCTGGTGGACTTCGCTTGCTACAAGCCGGAGAAAGAACGGAAAATATCGGTGGAGGGGTTTCTAAAGATGACCGAAGAGAGTGGGGGGTTCGAGGAAGAGTCTCTCCAATTCCAGAGGAAGATTTCCACAAGGGCGGGTCTGGGCGACGAGACATACCTTCCACGAGGAATCACTTCTCGGCCGCCCAACCTCTGCATGAGCGAAGCGCGTCTGGAGGCAGAGGCCGTCATGTTCGGTGCAATGGACGCGCTTTTGGCCAAAACGGGGGTTGATCCGAAGGACATTGACATTCTGGTGGTGAATTGTAGCTTGTTCAACCCAACACCATCCCTGTCTGCCATGATTGTGAACCACTACAAGCTTCGGAGCAACATAAAGAGCTACAACATCGGCGGGATGGGATGCAGCGCGGGACTCATATCGGTTGACTTAGCAAAAGACCTTCTCAAAGCCAACCCAAACTCCTACGCGGTGGTGGTGAGCACGGAGAACATAACCCTAAACTGGTACTTCGGCAACGACCGATCCATGCTCCTATGCAACTGCATTTTCAGAATGGGAGGGGCCGCCGTGTTCCTCTCAAACAAGCCCTCAGACAGGGCCCGGTCCAAGTACCAGCTACTCCACACGGTCCGAACCCACAAGGGGGCTGATGACAAGAGCTACAACTGCGTGTACCAAAAGGAGGACCAGAGCGGGAAAATAGGGGTGTGTTTGGCGAGGGAGTTGATGGCAGTGGCAGGGGAGGCGTTGAAGACAAACATAACGACATTGGGGCCGTTGGTACTGCCTTATTCGGAGCAGCTGATGTTCCTGGTGTCGCTGGTACGGAGGAAGGTGCTGAAGATGTCGGGGGTGAAGCCCTACATACCGAACTTCAAGGTGGCCCTGGAGCACTTTTGCATCCACGCGGGGGGGGAGGGCGGTGCTGGAGGAGTTACAGAAGAATCTTGAGCTGAGCGAGTGGCACATGGAGCCCTCCAAGATGACGCTACATCGCTTCGGGAACACTTCCAGCAGCTCGCTCTGGTACGAGCTTGCCTACACTGAGGCCAAGGGTCGGGTCTCCAAGGGGGATCGGGTATGGCAGATCGCCTTTGGCTCCGGTTTCAAGTGTAACAGCGCCGTCTGGATCGCCGTTCGGGACATGCCCCTCTTAAAGGACTGGCGTGGCAACCCCTGGGATGACTCCGTCAATCACTACCCCGTTCCTTCTTCTTTGCACCAATAATTTTTATTATTACTACTACCCCCTCTGCCTCTGCGTTTTACTCTGTTTTTCTTTTCTTCTCAATTAGCTACTTCAATTCATTTTGTTGCATGGAATTCCAAACTTGTTCACCATGTCTCTCTCAATCCAAACAGAACCCAAGTTCCAGTTCGTCTATGTTCTCAAACTAACATATGCTTCATACATCCTCAATCCTAGCATATATGCCCTTCGTGCCAAAGTTCACGTTGGGTGGAGGATGCCCTTAAGGTCAAACTTCTCAATAATAATAATAATAATATAAATGTATTTTTTTGTTTTATATTTGTTTTATTAATTATAAATGTAAGCCGTCTTTTTTTAAAGCAATCTAATTAACCAAGTTAGACTTTATCATTTTAAATAATATTTACTATTCTGTATTTTTTTTAATTAAAATTAAATTATTGGATAGAAATTATCATTTATAAAGATAATCAAGTTAATTATTATTAAGAATTATTTTTATTAATTAATTGTAATCAATTCATGATATAATTTGATTACAATTTAAAAAGTAATTTGTCATTATTAATTTTAATTTAAATGAAAAACTAATTTATGTAATAATTAATTTGATCACCGCTAACAAAAGAAAATTATGTCATCAATTCATCATTAACATAATTTGTATAAAAACTAATTCAAATAAAAAAGGTGAATTATTTCAACAATTATTTTTTCATGAAAAATGCATAACAAAAATAAGTTTCGGTAATATAAAAAAAGAATGCAAAAATATACATAATAGAAACACAATTTTATTAACAAAATTTACAATGAAATCAAGTTTTCATTGTGTAATTTGTTGGTACCCCTTTTTATACAATCCTTTTTATAGCATATAACAAATTATTATATAAAGTAAGAGTCTTGAACCCATGAACTTATGACTAAGGGGACGGTGTATCTTTGTGTTGAATAGGCAGGTATATATCAATCCTTTATTTTATTTCACTATATTTTAAATATTAAATAACATGTGACCAACATGTTGGTCTGAATAAAATTATATTTAAATTCTTAAAAGTAAAATTTTAAATTTCAAACTTGTGAATAAAAATAAAAATTGATAAAAGTTTTAAACTGTAATTTAAGTTATTATTGAATCTCTAAAAATAATTACTTTGAAAATGCATGTAAATTAAAGTGATGGAACTAAGTATTTGTTTTTATGTTCTATGGATCCTTATTATTTTTTCTTGCTATACTTATAGATCCTTATTATGAACTAAAGTAGACAATTGTCCGATTGTAGTCCACAAATGCCCAGAAATTAATTGAGAATTCTTTCACGCCCAAACAAATGATAGACATAATTTCGCATGCTATTCGCCATAGTTTGGGTGGATGAGGTATTGTAAATGTCAATAAAGTCCACTCGATAAAAGCAACATTAAAATAAAATCTATGAAAATGCTCGTAAAAAAAGAAGCAAGAAGAGAGGAGAGCAAAAAAAGATGTGGTCTTGCCCAAAACACGCGGCGCCGTTTAACAAGGCTCTTGTAGTTATTCCCTCCGTCTCAGCCACGACATGGCGACAGCGCCACGGCGTCTCCGCCAACGCTAAGCAACAAGGTGAGAAATTGGGTCACACACTTTTGGCTACTCTGGAATCCAATTCGACTCCAATTCCGAAACCAGCACAAGAAGAAGGCGAGATTAGTGGGTCTGATGTACTTTGGGCACTGCAGAGAGCAAGTGCTCGTAAGAACAAGAAGAAGAATAAGAAGGAGCATCGGAGGGATTCATCCTCTGTGGTCACTCCCACCGAAGAAACTGCTGTGAACTACACCAATGTTCGCCCACTCCGCATAAACACAAATTGGGGTTCTAAATTGGATGAGTTCGACAAACTCCTTCGTGAGCTTTCAAATACCATTTGATTAATCACCCCTTGTTATTTTACACATCTACACTTTTTTTTTTCCTTTGATCATAATTTAATATAGAAGTTTTTTATTCCTAAGCACAAGTTGTGACCAAGATTAGCAGCAATCCGGTCTTGATTAACGCTTGTCCTAAACAGTTATAAATGTTTGATTTTCTAGTATTATAACCATTAATACATACATGAAATTAATGTCATTTGGAGGCGTGTGTTCTAAATTCTATTTTTTTTTTCAAAAGATTTTCTGTCAATTATAAACTCCCCTCCCCTTTCGTACGGGATTCCGATGTTTTTGTTGAACATGGTGAAATTTTATTCAATGACATTGTTCTGGTGGGGTATCAAGTCGACTGTTTAATTTTTTTTCCGCAAGATATTAGCACACGGGGGAATGAAAAAGTGACTTCCTTTTCAAATCTAATGAGAAGAACTCTCTATGTACTTCAGTTATTCTTCCGTGTGCGTCATTTTGCCGCCAGAATGCTTAATTCCGTAGCAAATTTCATTTCATCATTGCAAGTTACCACAATCGGCCTTCGTATAATGAGCTTCTCTCCCTCATCAACAAAGTGAAAGCATGGTGAACCTATGTTACTGGGTTGATAGTTATTTGCAAAATCAATCCAAGGAACTGGTTGTAGCCTGCATACTAGTGATTTGAAGCATTTAACAATACCAGCTTTGCAAGCAACCATCTATTAGTTAATGGATGGGATGAGATAATAACAGAAGTAAAACAATTTTCATTCTGAGCAACTTTTTTACAAGAACAACCATGTAACACAAAAACTTGGTTTGGAAAGTGAAAGGTGCCAATTTGGACCAGGATTATGTCGGATAACTTGAAGGATGCGTTTATTTTTTATTTTTTGTTACATGGAGGGACCTAAGGCCACTTGAAGGATGCGTTAGTTGCCATTTTATCGAGATACCATCTTGAATGTTTCACGAGTTTCGACCTTTCTGTGATTGAACTATGCTACTTCTTTCTCTCTTTTTTTTCCTGTAATGAATCGTATTGAGGGGAACAATTATTGCCATTTTATCCCCCCCACCCAATCGTCATCGTTGTCCGCAGCTTTGGCCCTTCACCAAGACTATATATAACGTACAATAATATAAATAAGAAATTACTTTAATTTCGGCCCTGATCAATCCTCAATCGCGAATTCAAACCAACCACCTTGTACTTGAGTAATCTATTTTTCTTCCATTTGTTTTCTCTTTGGATTAGATGTGTTGCTACACTAATTTATTTATTCATTCCTTTTTATTATTTTATTTAATTAGACCGAATGCATTTTATGTATGGCAATGACTTGGGTTTCTGACAGCAGTAAAGTAGCATTACTTAGCACAGCTAAATTGCAACTCTAGCTAACAAAACTGCCACCAACAGAAGCGCCATTTAGAGCATGAAAAAATGAGCAACAAAACCAGTAAAGTTGCTGAACCCAAATTAACACAATTTTCTACTGGTTGTCAATAAAAAATTTCAAGAAGCATTACGAGCAGAAAATATGGCAATTACTCTGCTGTTACTCATCTAACAGCAGTAGACACCAACATTAAACAGAATAATCACTGGTCCTAAACCTAACTTTCTCTTTATATTTTTCTCTGTCCCCCTTTCATGGGATAGGGATTGTGAAGAGGGATTTTCTGTCAATGTATAGCAAATGAATTACACGTCCCTTGTTCCCAAAGCCCCCTCACCACCAAAAGACAGTTGGGGGACATAAGCCACATCGCACTTATCAGTCTTCTATCCCTAATAGGGTCGATACCTTCTACTGCGATTGCCTTCATCATTGCCACTACCTCCTCCTCCTCCTCCTCCTCCTCGCCCTGGTTGCCCACTTGGACCATTGCTCCGATCAATTCTGCGGGGTCGGGCAGGTGGCACTTGTACACCAGGTTGTTGACTGCAACATATCACCAATATGAAGATTAAGGCATTATATCAAATATAAGGAAATGAAACTATGTAACATCAGTTGTGCCAACTTACAGAACATAGCCAATTCGACCGTCTGGTAACACCATTGGAACCATTTGCATTCCTGCTGGCATTGGACCCCTACCATATATCATTGGCTGTTCAAAACATCCATAAAAACCCACAAGATCCAAACAGATTAGGACAAATAATAAATCAAGAAACAAATATATCAACTATAAATATATGTCGTAACTCGGTAAATACCTGTTGATAACCAGCAGCAACACCATATCCAGCCCCTAAAGAGCCATAAGGATTTCCAGAAAAGTTACCATATGCAGGATGTGGAATATGGTTTGGATGAAGTCCGGGATTGTAGGCATAACCTCCATCAGGTTTTTTATCAGCTTGAGGCTTGGCAAGAACAACTTCAAGCATTTGACCTGTCATTCAAATTCATTAAACATATTTAAGGGAAAATACTGAATATATTCAAAGAACATCTTTTACTGATAAGTGATAACACCAGTGACACTTTTTAAAGATCTTTATGTATAGATAAATTGGATTCTCCCGATTGTTATCTTTTGTATAGAAATCAATTTTAACAAAAAAAGGAAAAGGAAAACAGAGACAAACTTGCAGGGCCAAAGTTGCTTCATAATTTATAGTATAAAACAAGTACCATCAATTTCATATTTCTCTGTATCTTTTACAGCTTTCAATGCACTTGACCTCTCTGCATAATGAATGAAACCAAAATCACGTTTGCCTCCAGCTTTGCCAGGTGGCATGACCACTTTTGTTACTTCTCCATGACGGCGGAATAGTTCCTTCAATTGTTCAGTGGTAACATTCTCTGGTATGTTTTTGACGTATAGAGCTTTAACCTGAAAATGCCAAAAACAAAAATAGTTTGAAAGCAAAACTTCAATTAACCAATTAGTGTAAAAGTCACAATAATACTAATATCACCAATACAATGGTCCATCCAAATACTAAAGAATAAAGACATTTGGATGTTTCTGAGTTCTGTCCATTTCCATGCCAAGGAAAGATTCAGAAACATGGCAACTGGCAAGAACCAGAAAAAATTGAGATTCAAGGGATGTGAGAAGAAACCAAAAGTGATCGAATGGGTAAATGTTACGTTTACACAATACAATGATGGGCTTACATGTACCACAAAGCTAGCTTCCTAATTGCTGGTACTTGACTAGCAACCAATCTCACAGCAATAATGATGGGCCTCTCAAATGCTATGACAAGGTTTATACACGACAAAAGGCCCAAATGGGAGGAGCTGAAGACAATACAGATTCAGTTAGAAGGGGGGACATGTGGAAGGCTATCAATGGAGAGGGTCAAATTGGAGAAGGAGAAAAGGAATATCGGGAGGATATTAGTGGGTGAGAGGAGTGAGGGAGGGGTATCGGACAACTGTTTTGGGAGTAGTGGTGTGGTAGCTGCAAGGTGTAGTTACTTTGTCTTTTTCCTTGGGTAATTGGAGAGGCCATCGGAGTCTTGTTGTTAGGGTCATAATTCCACTGCAACTTTTATTGCTATCTTGAGTTGTATCCAGGGTAATGTGTATTACTCTGTTTTCCCCTAAAATAAACGTAGTTATTCAGCGAGGTTAATTGTTGACCAGTTGCTGTTTCCATTAGTTCCTGTTATATATTCTGGTACCAACAAATAACAACCAAATTAACTAATTAAACATGTGGTAACAGCTCCTAGCAAGCTGAACAATAGGCAATCCCACCTAGGGATGAACAGAACAACTAATTGTCAAATAAAAGCCATGCAGTAATCACATTGAATAACAAGGAAGAAAATCAGAAGGAAAAAAATGAGAATGAGAATCAGCAATGACCAAGGTGCGTAACTCTTAGAAGTCTTCAACCGGTCTATAGGCACACTTGATCTTCTTCTAATGGCACCAAGGCACTTATTAAAGCAAATCAGGACTCTTTGGGCCATCAAATAACATCACAATTAACAATCCTTGATGTGGGAACAATAATCTTTATGCCAAACTGAAGCAGAGGCTTAACAACCAAAAGCAGAAGCTGAAGTTCCATGCTTAAAAACCTAAGGTAGTTGCAAACCAATACTGAACATAAAAAGATATGCCAGATGATTTTGAAGACTTTGGCAGTAGCAAATGGAAGCATACCCAATAGGAATCTCTGAATGATTGAGTAAAAGAAAAGATGATTTATATTGATTGAATGAAATTGGAAGAAACAAGGACAGACATATTCTCCTCCAAGTGTTTCCCCTTTACAAAGGGCTGTCCCTTTCTTACAACTGAGCACTTGCTCAATTCTCTCCAAGTACAAGTTCCTGAATGGTTCCCCTATCCTTACTACCTCCATATATTTAACTCATTTTCTACAGCAAACCAATTGTTCCAACTATATAATCTAACTACCTTGTTTTCCATTTGTTCTTGCAAGCAACTGCCCTCATGCCTTTAACAATATCACATGAAAGCATAAAGAGAATAGAAGAGAGGAAAGAAAAAAGAATAAAATTACTTCCTAGTAGGGTGGAAATTAGAAATACCATGAGGGAGAAAAATTCATGCCAAAGAAAAAACCTGACTGTGAAACAGAATATTTCAGAGAAAGGAAAGGAGCAAACTCATGAATTGGAAATGGAGGGGGGGAATTTTCCTCAGAAAATAAAGAACACGTGAGAAAACCATCAAATCAATAGGGAAAATTTTGGATTAAGTTTGAGAAAATAGAGGAAAGAATAAAAGATGATGATGCAATGGAAAAGAGCTCAAGATGTGTACTGTATGCCTTCAGTTACCATGTAGAGAAATACAGCAAGAGCAAAATAGTATTAAGAGAGAAAATCTCTGAAAAGACAAATGGCTTGCTTCCTAACTAAGATGGTAATTAACTAATGAACCAATATAATAAAAATCAACTAAACTAACCAAATTACCTCATGCTATTAAATGCTTTTCCTCAACCATCATAAATGGCGAAAGACCAACTGGAACATTATCCAAAAGTACCAAGCTCAACCGAATGAAGCACTAAATTCCATACTGCTTCCATAAATCTTGAGTTGCTTTGATAGCCATCCTTGTAAGGTTTCTAAGGAATATCGATCAAACATCTGTCTATTATCGTCTAATGAAAGGAATCAGACTTGAAACACTGCAACCTTCATTGATGTGCTGGAATCTCGTTTTATCTCAAACAGCAAACCTCAGACAATCATGTCTTGGGGAAACTCTGTTTCTTTTGGAAGGGGGTTAAAGTGCAGCCTAAGATAGGAATTTTATATCAGGATCTAGAAGTTCCCACAGGGACCTAGTGCCACTTGAGTTAAATTCTTAGGCATGATTCAGATTATTTATTCATATACTTTATGCATGATTGCCAAGATCAGAATTGAAACATAACATAAAGGAGTGGCTACAGATTCTTCACATTTTACATTAAATTTGAGCAACTAAAGACCAAGTCCACCTAGTAAACAAGAGCCACCAATGAGGCTTGGCTCAATTGCTATGATCAAATTGAGTTGACAAGGTCATATACTTAAATCCTGCATATGGTCCTTGGTTGATAGACCATCTGTAAGTACTGTGGTACCACTGTTAGTCCTCATTGAGACTTGTAAATTGTGATATGCCTGACCTACGAATAAGGCAAACTCATCTTCACATTAACCTTATTCTTACCCAAAAATAATTGGGTAAAGAAGAGCCAATTTCTTTCCATTGTTTTTTAAAGGAAATGACACAACTAGCTCAAATTGACAGTTTGAAAATGTAGCTCAGAAAATCACAACACCTAAATCACAATAAATTTCTCTAACAACAAACAGATTTTCCTTATATGCTGAGATCCATACAAAGCATAGAGAAACTTGTAAATACCCATTGCCTTGGGCTCTACAGGGTGAGAAGGAAAAGGAGAAAAAGTGGAGGAAACATTGCCGGAAAATAGAAGCATGGATTATCACCTATATATGTCCAATCAAACATTTGATCAAATGGTAAGAAAAATCAATTAGAAACTGTTCATCTGCATTCCATTTTAATTCAAGAAATCACCTGTGAAGAAGCAGAATGGTCAGGTGAGTTCTTTGGATCTGCCCATGTGACAGTCGGGGTGTTGCCATCCAGCTTAAAGCTAGAACTTGCCATCTTTTGCCGCGAATAATCAGCACATGCATTATTGTAATACAAAACAAATGCAAACCCACGGTTCCTACTAGGATTTTGAGGGTCCTGATATAAACAAAATGGAGTGGGAATAAAAAGGTAGGCCTGACAACAGTTTAATATAAATTAGTAGCAATGTTAGTTCAAGACTGCACACCTTTATGAGCTCAATGGTTTCAACCCCAGGACCAACACCTTCAACAACTTTCCTAAAATCATCTTCAGTCCAAGTTTTTGGAACATTACCAATGAATAATCTGTGTTTGGTTTCAGAAAGTGAACACCTCAAAGTTTTCCCCTGAAATCATGAAATATGTTAAAACTAATCACCAAAATAAGATTCTTATTTGAAATTTGTCATGAAAAACAAATATGGTGAATAAGACTTTTTGGAAGCACTGTAAATACCTTAAATTCCTTGCTATGTATCTCCTCAATAGCCTTTTGTGCTACCTCTTTTGTTTTAAAAGCCACAAAGGCATAACCCTTGTTTTCTCCAGTGTCCCTGTCTTTCATTAATCGCACCTGAAAAGCAACAACAAATATTTTTTTTTTACTAATAATCCTCATTTTCCCCACCTGCAGAAAAGGACAGGTTTATAATATCATTAAAGCAATTCATCAATGCTTCAACCTCAAGAATATCACCCATGGGCTCACACAATTCCCTTAAATCATCTTCACATACATCCCGAGGAAGTCCACCAATAAAGACTTCAGAACCATGAGGTGGAAGGCCAAGAAGTTCATCATGCTTCTCTTTCTCATCTTCATCAATGAAAGACAATTTTTGCTCATCATCCCCAAATTCAGTAGCAATGTCACTTTTTTCTGCTTCAGGCAATTGGTCTTTCCCACCAGCCTCAGCTGCTGAGTCCTCATATTCATCTTCTTCAACACTACCTTCAGCATTTTCTTCTTCACCTCCATCCACTCCATCATCGTCTATTTGTTCTTCAACATCATCATCCATCTCTTCCATATAATTTTCTTCATCAAGGTCCACACGCTCATCAATTTCTGCACCTTCTGACATGATTGGTTCAGGCTTTTGTCATGAACAGCTGAATACCTGCAGGGTTCACACGTTAATCACAAAACCTGTACAGAATAGTAGGATTTTCAGGACACCAGGTTTTAAGGTAATTGCTTTTTCAGAGGGGGAAAAAATCTTTATAGGGCTACTAAAGTGGACGCATAGAAATGGCATACTGTCTGCCAGTGCCACAAAGACAACCCAGAAACATCACTAAATGGCCCCTATTTGACCAGTAGGCAACTGAATTGGGACCTTAAGGGTTATGTTTGGGAGTGAAGGGAAGGCATTTAAGGAGGGTTTACATTGTTTGGGAGTTTTCTAAAATGGAGGAAAGGGTTTGGGGATGTGTTAAAACCCTCCAAAACCGTAGTTCTCCCAATTTGAGGCATTTGCAGAAAAAACTTATTAAATTACTCATTTATCCCGGCCAACTTTTGTAAATTCCAACTTCATATTCATGCTCTCTCTCTGATTCATATGCAAGAAGTAGAAACCCTATCTCTCCCCCATCCCTGTTTATTTTCTCATCCGTCTCACCACTCACCACTGATGATTCAGATAAACCAGCACCGGCACCTGCGAGTGTAGGTGTAGAGATGGGCATTCTCCCGCGCAGCAAGGTCTTCGAAGCAAAGGTGGTTTCCTGAGATGGGAAAATGAGGGAGGGTTGTGCCCCTCTCCTTCCCCTACCGCAACCCCCCCCCCCAAACTGGAAAGCACACCCAAACAAATTGGGAGGAAATTCAGACCTAATTTTTCATATTTTTGTTCACGTATTCAAGTGTTCTAGACAACGAAATGGGGGCAGTAGGCATTCACATCCAGAGCTGTATGCAGACAAAATTATGTTTGTCCGATGCGGAAGAGAGGAATGCCAACAAATCGAATCAGGTATTAAAATTAAACTAGAAAAGAAAGAAATAGACATGCGAATCTGGCACAGAGAAAAACCCTCAAAGGTTAGGTTAGGTTAAGAGTTAAACCCTGTGGTTGTGATGTGAGTGGCAGAATAGAAGAGCAGAGAAATGTGACAAACCAAAGAGAAAGGATTTATAGTTGGTAGATGGGGGACGAAATTGGCGTTATGGGAATGGTTAGAAATGGATCGAAACAAGATGTGGGGCGAAGAAAAAAGGCATATTTATTGATGGAAAACAAAAAGGAGTGATTTTGCATAGCGTACCAGTACTATTAAGTGAGGGGTTTTCGGAATTGCTTCTGAATGGGTTCGGTTCTGTGATGATGCTTCTGCTTCGTTCTTCCCACAGAGAGAGAGAGACAAAGACAAAGACTCAGATGTGTGTTTATCCGGCGAACCCTCCTTTTCAAGATGCCCCTTAATAGAGACAATGCTACGAAACGGTCGATCTCACTTCACTAAGTTGCACCTGCATGCTTCACCAATTATTATTTTCCACGTCTCCCAAAATTGTCCTGCCTTAACAATACAGTAAAATCACGTTTTGTTATATACCACTAGGGTTGGCTTATGTAGAGCCGTAGAGGCTAGTTCGTTGACCATGGATTTTTTTAGCTTAAAAGCAATGTTTTTTTAAATTGGATTCATTATTCAATTGATTTAAAGTTTAACAATTCTAGTTAAATAATTGTTGTCAAACAATATTAATATATAACAATAATCATAATAATAATTAAATAATATGAAAGTAATATTAAATAAATATATAATATCATGATTTTATACTACTAAAATCTAAAATAAATCAATAAAAATTCTTAATATTCAAAGTGCCAGTCAGTCAAAAAAATATTCAAACTGCATATATAAATCCAAATTAAATATATGATAATATTTAAGCTCAACTTTTACTGAAATACAATGATATTTATTAACAATAACAACTTTACATCTAAAATATAAAACAATATGACGAGTTAATATAGCAAAAACTTATAATAAATCAAGCTATGAAAAATTGCTTTTTTTAATTGGTGCTTAACTATTATTATTTTAGTAACATTCGTCTTATCATTAATTGGTTCTTACTTATATTTTAATATATATATATATATTAAAATGTTTGAATTATTAATTATGTTTAAAACATCATTTTCATGTTATATATTTTTTTTGCTTTTTTTAATTTTTAAATATCAACTTTATTTACCTTCATTTGTTTTTGTTTTAAATATTAAGAATTTCATATTGATATTTTTTTTCTCTTTGATTGAATTAGTTTATTTTTTACTCAAATTTAAACTACCTATATTTTATTCATATTGAAAAATTTACACAAAAAACTCAGCTGTAATGGATCAGTCAATTTAACAATAATTATATAAATAACAATTTTGATCCTAAATATATCAATTGGTGATCATTTAATTAGTCATGAAAGAACGCAATCACTCATTTAGTGTTATCCTCATGGATTGTTTCTTTGTATTCGTCTTTAGGCCTATTTGGATGTTCTCTAAAAGTACTTTTAGAAGAAAAAAATGAAATGAATTTTTCCATAAGTTAAAATGAGTTTTTCATTAGCTCATTTATAAATATCATTTCATTTTTTAGAGAAGTTATATTGGTGAATTTCTAAAAATTAGTTAATGAAAGCTTATTTTTATTTTTGGAAAAATTCATCTCATTTTTTTCTTCTTATTTCCTTCTTTTAAAAGTGCTTCTAGAGAAACTTACCCAAAGAGACTCTTTAATTTATCCGAATCTTTCTGTAGTTGGCTTAATGATCATCAAAACTCTTTGAATCATAATGACTAAAGGTCACATTTAACATGGAGTACTTAAGCATTTATTAATACTATCACTATTACAAAAACATTATTAACTTGAACATCAAAATATTTTTTACTTGTATCCATCCTTTACCCATTGTCTCCTCTTTGTCTAAGTACTTTGTTGTTGTCAATAGATCTCAAACTTTGATTCATGTTGAGATTGATCTTGATCAACATCAATCTGAATTTAATTAAAGTTTGTTGTTTTATCTCGAAGGTATCACTAATAATAATTTTTACCTTTGAAAATCAATTATTGAGAGAAAAATGTATTTCTTTTTGGTAAAAATGAAAATTGAAACTTATCTAATATCTTCTAAAACAAAACAACAAAGCCTTTATTTGATTTCAATTTAAGATGTTATAAATTTGTGAAATTTATGTGAAAAACAAGTATTATATATAAGAAGAAATCCATTTAGTCACATAGTAACTCTTTATATATATATATATATATATAAGCTTTCTACATTGATAATGCATTTGGATACACATTTTCTACTCGAGTCTCATTATTCCTTTCCTTTTAGTCTAGAAGCTACTATTTCTAACTTCTGTCTTGACAGGGATCCAATTTGTAGAATAACGTTATTTTAGATGCTGAAAATAAATCATACATCTTCACACACATGGATTACTAATTTACTGGTTACATAGGATTGCATGATCTCAGAATAATAATCTCATTTGATTGAGTGTTGTATAGTCTTTTTGTTTCACAAACCTCGTCAACTGATCCATAAATGATAATATTGAACCAATTAAATGACACTGACAACACTTTTATTTTTAAATGCAAAAACTACTATTAAAAATTATAAATTGCCCCTGGTCTTTCATCATAGTTCGTCCTTCACATCATCTACTTCTTCGGTTTTCTTAACGTCACGTGTACAAACCCTTGCTTCGTTATAAATTCTCCCTGGTCGGCAAAAGGATCCCTTCTTTGGTGCACAGTGACTATCTTGTGAGCAAATACACATTCCTTCGATCGCACACCCGTCCTTCAATATTGTCACCCCTTCTTTAAGTCCAAGCAATTGGTCGGTCCATAGGCTAGAGAACAGTCCTTGTGGATCATACTCCTCTTTAACCTTCAAAAATTTATCTGCATTATGATACTTCTTGATTGCTCCTAAAAATGCTAAGTTTCTGTTTTTACCCCAGTGGGGTAACCCCCCATATTTGAACAATCCAATTTGTTCTATCTCTTCAAGTATGTCTTGAAAAAGCCTAGGAGCCAAGGGGTCTTTACTGCGATAGTATGTGAAGTCAAAATCCACAGCATCCTCTGATTTTCCAAGGTAAGCACTGGAAGCCGTAACATAGCGCATGAGAATTCCGTTTGCTATTTCTAAGCCACACAGTGACTTTGGCTCCAACTCAACAAGCTTTTGCACATCTTCAATGAAGTTCTTTACAACCGACAATGGAATGCTAAATGCTGTTTGGTGAAAGAATTCCCCTTTGATTCTGGAGTCCCATGGACATGCTGTGATTAATCCATCATTTAGACTATCCAAACATGTCCCTGATGCCTGCATCCGGTTGCTAAATCCAACAATAGGGTACCCAAGAAAGATACCTATATTATTTGGTTAACGAAATTAATTAATATTTTTATAATTGAAATTGAAAATTTTCAAACTCAGAATTTACCATTTTTTTACTCGATCATATGAAAACAAGTACAGTACTCGTAAAATTCTTTTTAGAATGAGTTAAGAGAAAAGGAGTACCATTGTCAGTCAATCCATAACCAATGCGTGACAGTGTTGCAGTTATCAACTTTGCACCAATGCACTTTCCGATAGCATCGCGGGTTGCTTCTTGAAGCTCCTCTGTCATAAGAAAATGTCAAAGTGGATCATGAATTCAAATCCAACTTTGGTATAACATTTTCAATATCAATAACTCTAAATCTTCTTATAACATCTTTATATATATTAAATACATTTTATATTTTTAAGATATGAAATACTTATATATTTTTATATAATAACTAGAAAAAACAGACACTCCAGGTTTAACTGTTTTTTAATTTTTTTAAATAAAAAAAGATAATAAAAAATAATGAATGATTTGTGAAAGAAGTTATAAAAATAAAATAATAAATTTTGAATATAATTATAAAAATAAAATAGATATAAAAATGGGTACCCAAAAGATTTTCTTCCTTTGTATAGTTATAGATAACTAAAATTATAAGAAGTTTATCATGAGTGTATCTAAGTACCTGTAGCTCTGACAACAGCTAGTGCGGCCGAGAGTGTGGGGCGAAATGGAAAGAAATCATATAAGCCATTTCCAGATTTATTAATGGAGACACGATCATCAATTCTATACACGGCCTTCTGCTGACTTGGGTACCATGTTACATCAGCAAACTCATGCTTTCTTCCAAAAGTAACCAATTCGTCTCCTAAATCAGAATCATCTTTGGTCAAATATGTAAGAGATCGCTTGAAGAGAGACTCTAATTTCAGGGTAACCTGCACAAAAGTGATAACCAAACGTATCAGTTAGACTAACAATCCAACAACTCTCGGTGACCGTACGTGGACTAACTCAACAAGTTAATTACGTTTACTTGATTAAGTTTTATTTTGTTATCATTAAATTTTTAAATTAAAATGTGTAAATGTTTTTTAAATTCAACAATATATGCTTAACGGAAGTATTTATTAGTAGTAGTTATAGTATTAAGAATGATATCCGTGTTGTAGTTTGACTTGAAAACTGAATATGGTAAATGGTAAAAATACAAGCAACTATCAAGTTTTCAAGGTTACCCTCCCTTGTATCTTTTTCGGGAGGAGAAGGGGTGGAACTTTTGTCTTTATTGTGCTGCATTAGTTAAAGATAAGAAAAAGTGACTGCTTTTGACTATATATTCTTATTGAGGTAAAAAAAGTATTGCTACATAATTACAAGGTTTCTCTTATTTTTTTATAAAAATTATCATTAAATCACAAATGATCATAAAATATTATAAAAGAATTATTATTGGTTGGATATGTTTTAAATTGGTTGACCAATTCAAGTTTTGACAAAGAAAATGCTGACTAATTCAAGTTGAAGTCCTCTAAAAAAAAATCAAAGTTGAAGTTATATATATAATCAATCTTAAGCTATCTACGTCCTAACCGGTATTGCTATTTTTAATTTAATAAACTCCCCAAGATAATGGCAATTTGAAGGCAAGTTATAATGACATAAAGTTACTCGATCACTCTCAATGTATATTTTATTGGAACGTTGTAATACCTTATTTTTCTTTTCCTTTTCTTTTAACAATTTTCTTTTGTCTAGATCTATCTTTATTGGAAATAATCATATGTCAACCGTATTCGTATGGATATATATATATATATATATATATATATATATAATAAAGTAATCAAATATGACTGCATGAGATTAAAATGTGAAAAAAATTATATAACTTATAATTTTAGTTATTAAAACCGATCTGGCTCAAACATCTTGTGTTTTCGTTAAAAAATAATATTGTATAATTTTACGAATGAATTACGTGTTTTTATCATTGCTTTGCTTATAGCCATGACCATGAAAAATGGAATATGTATGATGACAAGATTTTTTAAAACGATTCTTCAAAAAAATGTCAAAATGTACATTCTAATATGATTATAAAATTGTCTTCAAATTTTCAAATTTTTTTTTACAAGGAAAAAAGACATCCTAAGTTGATTTCAAATATAATCAACTAGAAATTGAAATTATAAGATGATTTAAAAATTATCATAAAAAAATATTTTTTACATAAAGATGATTTTAAAGACGATTCTTAAATCGTCATGAAATGTGCTGCATATCCAATATAAAAATTCAATTTTCTAGTAATGTACTTGCAAATATTGATGATAAGTAAAGTAAGATCTATTAAAAAATGTTTCGTCTCATGATCGACCACTTAATTTCTGCTTGAATTGAAATCGAAATTTTTTTATTTATGCTTGATATCAGAAATGACAAAGGTAAAAATAAACAAAGTGCTGTCTGTGTATTAAAAAAAGAAAAAATATAGATATATACGTACGTACCTGGGAAATAACTCCAAGAACCCCCAGAGAAACTCGCGCTGAATTGAGATATTGTTGGTTAGATTCGTTAAGGTTGCGAAGCTTGGCATAGCCATCTTCTGGTCCAGCAGGGGTAACAATGCGTAGCTCAACCACATACTCGTGAACCGCGCTTCCTTTGCCCCACAAAGTGCTTCCATGAGCACCTGTACCCATGAGTCCACCAATGGTTAAACCCCACCAATATGGTGTATATGGCAAGGCCAATCCAGCCTCTGCACCCTTGCTGATTATCTCTCTCAGCGACACGCCACTCTGCACTGTCATCGTCCTTGCCTCCTTGTCAATCTTCAATATCTTGTTCAGATTCTTAGTGCTTATTAGCAACCCGTTTTCGCCATCAGGGCAAACCAGCTTCGGGATGCTGTGGGAGAAGCGCGTGGCGGCTTTCACTTTTCTTTTGTTCTTCGAAGCTAAGGCCACCGCGGATATGAGCTCCTCCTCTGTGGTTGGGTACTTAACCTCACCGGCGTGGCAAATGCTTCGGTCCGGAAAGGCACCATAGGTGTTGGTGATGGTGCAGTCTGTGTTCTTTGAAGAACACCGAATTGGATCCTCTGGAGGAGTTGCAATCACTCCACCACAGATCATAAACAACAAGATAAGAGAGGATTTCATCTTTTTAGTGCATGACATGGTCATAGCTAGTTAAAAGTGTTTATCCACCTTGAATTATGCTACTTGTATATATAGTGGGAGGGATGCGAGAGCATCCCGATGGATTTCTAAGAAAATAAACATAAAAATATATATAATTGAATGCATGAATGGATGAGGCTGCCTATACGCCATTGGCTAAGATCAACACCTAATTATCTCCATTTTATAAAAATAAGAACAAGTACTAATGATAATTAAGAATACAAACATTTGAACAAGATTTTTAATGTACGCCCGGCACGTCATCTCGATCCGGATCTCATATTATTTTATTAACAAAATATTAAACTTAGTCAAGTAGTAATGTAATTGAGATCTAGACATGGTCACAACTTACATATTGATAATCTTATTGATTAAATTTTATATTATAAATTTAAGCTTCCATTTTTTAAAGAGATCACGTGCGTCTCTAGTATTATTTTTTTCTTTGCAACACATGATCTACCATTATTTGGTGCTTTTTTTAAAAAAATAATTAAATGTTTTAATTGTTAACTCTTTCTAAAATATCCTTTATATGTTAAATTTATTCTTTATGTTAAGATTTTAGAAATCAACTTTATTTAATTCTTGTATATATTTTTGTTTTAAATCTTAAATGTTTTAGTATTTTCAGATTAGTTTTTATTCTTGTGAGTAAATCGTATTTAGGGTTAGGAGACCTAGCTCACAAATATTCAAGTGAGTATCCCTAATCTTAGGTTAATCGTTGGGTTATTTACCCTCAACCATATTAGCTCGAGTCCCAACACTCTAGGAACAGTTCTATGTATCCGATCTAACTGATATTTATGAGATTTTTGGACACACACCGGAGAATGGTTGCATCAAGATCACATGTCATGGTTTTGTAACATGTACAAAAGATAGTACCAAGCAGTCTACTTGCAAGATGGTCGGTCAGCAACCAAGTCAAGTAGTTAATTAGCACAAATATTGGGGATCAAGATTACATGATTAATAGATGATTGGAGTGATACACAATTCCTTAATCTCAAATTCATAAATACAAATGAACTTAAGTTAAACCACGAGTGAGTCGGCAGATGACTAATGGTGTACAATTTTCTTCGATTTTTTGTATTTATTTTTTCTCATAAATTTAAATTACTTATATTTATATTTAAATCGAAAAAATTTACTTAACAAATACAATATTGATGGATCTGACAATACGGACAACACTAATACTGTAGGCTGTGATGGAATTGTTCGGGATTCCTCCGGCAACTTCATTGCAGAGGTTTGGGGACTATAAATATCTGTCCTTCAAATTATATTGTTTGGGAGGACTATACAAAAAAAGGATAGATTGTTTAAAATCTTTAACGAATATTGTTTTGATACATCATCGTAAAAATTAAAGTTAAGGATGACTTATTTCTTCTCAATTCGTTGAGAATAAATATTTAAATTATTTTTTATTGATAAAATATTAATTATTAATTTATTAGATTTTTATTAATATAAAAGATCAAATTTATAAATTTTCAAATTAAATAATAAAAAATTTCCTTAAATTTTTTCACAATCAAACTCACCCATAAAATTATAAGACCCACGTGAACGTCAAAACGGACAATTCAAATACCGGTGAACTTAAGTGCTTAACAATAAACTATGTAAAGTGAAAAAAGAACAAGTGGTAGGCATCCACTTATGAGGGTCCATTTGGTTTCTTGATAATTTACTCCCAATTGCCACCCCTTGTCTTAGGCTCTTAACATTAAACCACAAGACAACAAGCATTATATATTGGTCGTGAGTGGGATGTTTGGTGGCATCACATGTACATATATGTAATTTTGTGACAGATTGTTTGCCTAAGCACGGCATTATTATAGACGGAATGGTAATGGATGGTGGTTAGGACCATGTCTAGAGTGTTTTTGGGTCGATTTTGATCAAATTTAGAATCTAACTCAATCAAATTTGATTGGTCGGTTCATTTTTTAAAAATTTCTTTTTGAAACTTAACTCATTCATGAACGATTTAATTCGGTTCGAGTCAATAGGTTACTTATTTAAATTTGATTTTTTTTTCTTAAACTATTATTTTATATCATGATTTATCTAAATATTCAATATAATTAACACAATATGATAAATAGTCATTTTCGTTCCTGAATATGTAAAGACTTGACAAATTCATCCCGAAAGATGAAAATTCAAATTTTAGTCATTGAAAGTGAAAAAAGTGTTATAAATCTATTCATCTGTTAACTTCCGTACTTTAATGTTAATGAAAGAACCTATGTGACATAGAGGGACAAAAATATCACAAAATTGTCAACATGGTTGCATAATAGATTGGATCAAAATGTCAATAAGTTTCCATTTAACAAATTTGTCAGATCCCAAAATTTGTTTCATTTAAGGATAATAACAATTTTCGTTCCTGAATGTATAGAGCGCTAAAAAATTTGTTCTAAGAGATAGGAATTCAAATTTTAGTATATTCATTTACATGCATTACAAATTTACTCCAACTATTTGTTTGTCTTCTCAACTACTGAGATTATTGGCACATTGTTGGAACAAAATAGTATCATATGATATTTTCGTCCAGTATTGGAAACTTATTGACATTTATGTTCAATTGAAACTTACTAACATTTCGGTCTAATCTATTCAGCAGCTATGTTTGTAATCATTTTTGTGACATTTTCGTCCCTCCCTATCATGTAGGTTTTTCCATTAACGATAACATATGAATGAATTTATTGCACTTTTTTCACTTTGGGGAACTCAAATTTGAATTCTCACCTTTCGATGACGAATTTGTCAGTACTCTACACATTCAAGGATGAAAAAAGCTATTTACTCTAACATAATATTATCAAATGTCTGAAAGTAGTAAAATTGGTTCATTTAATATCATCAACATAATATTCTAAAATAGACTAATACAAATTAAAATAAAATGTTATTTAACGATATTTACTATAATAGTCTGAATCATAACTATTTTCTACAAAATAATTTCTTGCAATAAGCTTTGGTGCAATCAGATTTGCTGAAACAAATAAAAAAAATATGATCCGTTAATATTATAAACATTTGCAATTCCAACACTTGGAGTCCAATATTAATATTATTTAAAGTCAAACCAAACAATTCTAAAAATTTTGATCGGTTCAGTTCGATTTTGATCGGATTTATAAATTTAAACTTTTGACTCAACCCGTACATGAACGATTTTGATTGGTTCGATTCAGTTTTAACCCAAATATATAAATGACTCAACCCAAACTACCCGAATCGATTTTGGTTAATTTAGGTTCACATATAACCTGTACATGTGAACACACTTAGTCGGGTCAATATATTTTAGGGCATAGTTGTAATTTAAAAAGATTTTTAATTTGGACTCTAGAGTCCTACTTATTTGAAATTTTGAATAGTAATTTTAACCTTTATATTCTTCATAATTGTTTGACTTCATAAAAGATTAAAAATTTACAAAAATATTTCATAATTAATCTACACCTCTAGTGTTTATGATTATTTTTTTATAACAATTAGACGAAAAGATTCAATTAAAAAAAAGTCCAAAAACCCAATTAAAAAAGAAAATAAAAGTTCAAAATCTCAATTAAAATAACAAAAATTAAGGATTTAATTAAAAATTTAGTAAAGTATAAAAATCCACAAAATAATTAAACCTTAATTTAATCACATAGGCAAGTAAGACTATAACAAAAATAAAATAATATTAATGATTTACACATGAAGTTGGAAATGATGGAAGGAATTAAAAAAGAAAAAAAAGTTTTCAATGCATTCGATTACTAGGTTTAACTTAAAATTATTTAAAATTAATTTATAATCATAAATAATTAGCTAGAACACATGTACCTACACTTTACCCCCATTAAATTTATACATAATTATCAATATTTATACTTATCAAGCAAATTAATTGTCCTATATAGATAATTTTTGTAGATACTCGGACTCCATTTCTCATTATCATTCTTAAGGCTGGATAAGAAAGTTCTTCTATTGCTTTTCCTCTTTCGATCTGTAGACGGTTTCTTCTCCTATCGCCAAACTCCTTCTCTAATGAGGAGTGAAATATAAATAATAAAAAAATTTAATATTAAAGTAAGTATTTGTTTGAAGCGTATATTCTTACATAATATTCTGTAAATTATAGAGGATGACAGTGATCGAGATCGAGTTGATAAATGTCTATGATACCCACCAAGATATTGTGTATAGAAAGGTAATTGGTTGATAGGTACTGACTATCTGTGGGTCCTGTATAGTAAGTATATGAAAAAAATTAATACACTTATAACACACGAAATATTTGTTAATAATTTTAATATGTAATTACTCGGAAGAAGCGTGAACTGTGCCCCCGTGACTTATACTATATATTACTGGGGCATTTAACACGTGGATTGCACAGCCAATTTTGACAAATTGGGTAATTCACCGTTCAAACGAAAGAATTCTATTGGGTGTATAGTTTTAAAAACGATAGCGTGATTGATCCGGTTACGACGGATTAGTAGTCTAATCGTAATCACATGATTTGATTTGTAATAAAGAATATAAATTTTTATAATGTGTTGTTGGCTTCCAATTAATATCAGAACTGTGTTCCTGAACATGCAAGCTTCTCTCTCTTCCTATTGACAAGTGCTTCCCATTAATATCAGAACTCTGTTACACATTGTTATGCAAGACAATTAGGATTGTGGAAATCCTATAAGCAAATAGAGCACCTCATCTGATATAGGATTTTCAACTGTCAAATTTAACATTTCAATAATCCTTTTTGCACAATAAGGAAAAGGGGTAACAATACGACTACAAGGTTGCCTAATTAGTTAGTTATTTAGGCTCACTCAAGATATTGAGCCACACGCGTAGGTACATAATCACAAATATTGAAAAAATATGAAAGAACAAAATGAAAAAAACAAAAATCTGAATTTGTCTTGAAACAAACGTGTAGTAGTCTTTGCTTTGATAAGAAAGAAAAAACAAATACATTTTAGAGAAGAATTATACCTTTGAGACAACGGACGACAAAGCATGGATGACGGCACCGCGAGAGAAGCTGCAAGAGGAAGGAACCTAGAAGATGCGACGAAGCAAGAACAAGAAGATGACGAACGATACACACCGGATGACAGATGACAATGTCGCGAGAGAAGCTGCGAGCTTGTGACGAAGCGAGAACGAGAAGACGACGGATCAGGATTTCTAAAATCAAAAACCTAGAAATCAAAACTGCGTCATTTTGCACTCCCAATAGAAAAAAAAAGGGTAAATGACCCGATCTGAGTCAATGGGTCATTGATTTGATCACAGACCCGACTGAATCGCTCCGGATTAAAAGCATGTCCGATCGAATAACAAATTCGACCCGATTCAATTATCAGGTCATGATCCGATCGATTGAACCGACCAGGTCAAGATTCGATCGATGAGTCCAAGTTTTCAAACTTTGCTTGGGTGCCATTGATTATTGTTGAAAAGTTGTTCCATATATTGAAAAAATGTTTAAAGTATTTTATCTTGTTTTTGGTGTTATCTCCAAGTCCAACGCTCGACAATTTTTAGGTTTTATTCTAGGTAGTAATTTTTACTTATTGGAAACCAAAAACATACTTGCATTAGGAAAAAGTACAGTGCTGAATTTTGCAGTTTCCGCGAAACTCGATCAAATGAGAGACATGCATAACTGACTTCAACATGGAGACAGATGCTCTGAAAAATATTGAAGCCTCCAATTTATGAACAGTAATAATTACAACATTAAGAATCCTAATATTTTGATTTTGAATACGAATAGAGTACAGTATAGTTTTATAGAATTGCGTCTGAAAAATGTTTGGTATAATATTTACCCGCTCGAGTTACCCTCATTGATATTACGCTATAGTGGTACACTTCTGCAATGCTTTCACCCCTTAAAATTTATGATTCTTTATTATAATGTGAATTACGCTTTTAAATTAATCTAGTCGCTCTTCTTTAATTCCCCATATATATTAAATATATGCCAACTTGCTAGGGTCTCATAATGACAAGTAAGCAAGTTTTTTATTTTGAACTGTTCAAGGTTGATGGCATGTATTCAGCTCATACACGTAAGACATTAATATATTATATTCTATATAAAGTTTCTTTCTATGATGTCACGTGCTTAGGTTAGCCACCTCATATTTATTAATACTATTTATTTTTTTATTCATTTCATAATAATTATATTTGACAAAAATAATTGAAAATTTAATTAAAAGTAAAAAAATAGGTAAAAGTTAACAATCTAATTAGTAGTCAAAAGTTATTAGTTAAATAGTGAAAGTTATTAAGTTAACTTATCAAAAAAATTATATGTGTTTGATAAAATTATTTATTAAATAAATATAAAATAGAATAAATTATAACAATATTTTTTAAGGTTGACACTAATTATATATGTATTTTTCCTTTTTTTTTACTCCTAAAAAAACCTATGACTTTTCTGTTCTCATTATTAGATTAGTAGTTTCTTTCCTCTTAATGACTTAACTCGGTTTTGTGTTTGTGGTCATGTGATAGGTACATACATTTTGGGAATTTATCAATCCCATTAATACCCTCGTCCCAAAACTTATTAACAATATTACAAGCATCAAATCAAAGTGTTTTACACAAAATACTCAAGAAGAATGAAGAACAACAATAAAAAACACATGAATTTTCAATATGAATAAACCAACATAAAACTTAGACAAACAGTAATATACAAAATTTGAATATGCCAAAAGCCTTACTACAAAATAACAGTTCCGATGGAGCAGTAGAACCATGTGCTCAAAATCCCCAATTCATTGCCCAGATTCAGCCAAATAAACAAGTGCGTAAAATCCCGAGTCAACCGGCTTTTTCTTCTAAGAGTGAAACCCCACCCTTTGTCCAAAACAACTTAACAAATGGGAGCAAGCAAACAAATTCAAATAATACTTTTTTAATAAAAAATTATGAATTTGGGACTGTTTGAAAATTACAAGGAGACACATTCAAATTGGGCGTGATTCATTAGGTCGTTAATCCGTTGCTAATTTTGTCGCTAACATATTTTCAATAATATTATTTTTTAATGTTTGCGACCATAATATTCAGTCGCAAAAAGTGTTAGCGACTGAGATAGAGATCGATTTTAAAAAAATTGAAAATTTTTGTTTTTTTAAATTGTAAATAATTTTTTAATATATAAAGCATTTTAAATAAAATATTATATTAAAAATTAGTTATATAAAAAAAATCCAAAAAATATTAAACAAAATCATATAAAAATTTAGAAATTATATTAAATAAAATAATATTAAAAAGTATAGAAAATATATTAAATAAAATAATATAAAATTAAAAAAAATGTTAAAGAAAAAACGTTGATTGTTAAGTAATGTGACGTGTCAGTGTATCAATGTGGCCAATAAATATTATTGGTAATTGGATATTTAAATTAAATAAAATTTATTTTCTAATTATAAAAAAAGAATAGCATTAAATATGTGTATAAACTTCGAACGGTCATAAATTTTGATACAAATGTCCGATTGAGGCGTACGATATGTCAAAACGTTTGAAATTAAGAGAAATAATTAAAAAAATAAAAAATAGCATTAAATTAACTAATTAAATAATTGAAAAAGTTGAAAAATAAGAAAATTTTTGGATGATTGAAGATTAAATCCTAATTTTGAGGTACTTAGAGACATTTTTTGGAAAAAATAGTGGACCATATCCCATTTGTCCAGGGCTTCTCCTCTCAATTTCGAGCGTTTTGATACCAATTTTGCCTCAATTGAACATTCTTGTCAAAAGTTATGACCTTTCAAAGTTTATATAACTACCGATTCATGCATGCGTGACACTGGTGCAATGTGATGAAGCACGCCCAATTTGGACATGACTCAGGGGGTAACACGCCTAATCTGGACGTGATTCTCTGTCCCAGATTTGTAATATATTTCCAAAAAACTCCAAATTCATAATTTTTTATTAAAAAAATATTATTTGCTTTTTTTTTTTGCCAATGGGAGCAATAGTTTATCTTTATCCTCAAATGAGATGGTAACACAATAATGGTTTTACGTGGGAGAAAACCTCAAAGAGGAAAACCCACGGGACCTTGTCCAGAAAAACTCCACTATCAGAATAATGGTTACAAAACACTCCACGGCCACACGCTGGAGCAACGTTCAACCTCACCAACAATGGAGGGAACCACTCTCTCTCTACAAGGGTTGCACTCAACCTCTCGGAGACTCTCTCTCTACAGCCTAATGCCGGAGACACTCACAGAGAAACTCTCACAAGAGACACTCTCCACTGCGTTTCTTCTTCTCTGTTTTTCTGTTCTTCCAAGTCTGCCTCCTCCATCTATAAATGACGCATTTATAGAGAGAGAATTAGGTTTAGGGATTCTGTTCCCTAAACATGGAATGGGCCGAGGTTAACACCCTCAGGAATTGGGCCCAAGTCAAACGTTCTCCTTTCCAGAGCATTGGGATTTGGGCCAGCATTAAAGCGGAAATTATCCAACATATATATATATATATATATATATATATATATATTAAAATGTTTGAATTATTAATTACGTTTAAAACATCATTTTCATGTTATATTTTATTTTTGCTTTTTTTAATTTTTAAATATCAACTTTATTTACCTTCATTTGTTTTTGTTTTAAATATTAAGTTTTTGATATTGATTTTTTTTACTCAAATTTAAACTACCTATATTTTATTCATATTGAAATACTTACACAAAATCTCAGCTGTAATGGATCAGTCAATTTAAACAATAATTATATAAATAACAATTTTGATCCCTAAATATATCAATTGGTGACAATTGAATTAGTCATGAAAGAATGCAATGACTCATTCAACTTTATCCTCATGGATTGTTTCTTTGTATTCGTCTTTATCCGAGTCTTTCTGTAGTTGGCTTAATGGTTATCAAAACTCTTTGAATCATAATGACAAAAGGTCACATATATATAACATGGAGTACTTAAGCATTTATTAATAGTATCACTATTATAAAATCGTTATTAACTTGAACATCAAAATGTTTTTTACTTGTATCCATCCTTTACCCATTGTCTCCTCTTTGTCTAAGTACTTTGTTGTTGTCAAGAGATTTCAAACTTTGATTCATGTTGAGATTGATCTTCATCAACATCAATCTGAATTTAATTGAAGTTTGTTGTTTTATCTCGAAGGTATCACTAATAATAATTTTTACCTTTGAAAATCAATTATTGAGAGAAAAATGTATTTTTTTGGTAAAAATGAAAATTGAAACTTATCTAATATCTTCTAAAACAAAACAACAAAGCCTTTATTTGATTCCAATTTAAGATGTTATAAATTTGTGAAATTTATGTGAAAATCAATTATTATATATAAGAAGAAATCCACTTAGTCACATAGTAACTCTTTATATATATATATATATAAAAGCTTTCTGCATTGATAATACATTTGGATACACATTTTCTACTCAAGTCTAATTATTCCTTTCCTTTTAGTTTAGAAGCTACTATTTCTAACTTCTGTCTTGACAGGGATCCAATTTGTAGAATAATGTTATTTTAGATGCTGAAAATAAATCATACATCTTCATACACATGGATTACTAATTTACTGGTTACATAGGATTGCATGATCTCA